>JBCEWC010010171.1:0-17939 GCA_038996855.1 Solanum aculeatissimum | reverse complement strand
GAGATTGTAGAACTCACTCCTTGAAATAAAATACAACGATTGTTGCAATATTTTTCGTCCCTTGATTGTTATTTTCTTGACGCGAAATTTTATTGTCATACAGGGTGATTTTATAAAATTACTCCTATTATTTACTATTTTTTTGTGTCAAGTCAATAGAGACCAAGTAAAGATGGATAAAAAGAGTATTTTCTTTACTAATTTTTATGTGACAAATTTTCCTGCACCCGACAATTAATATTTTTTCCGTTCATTTTTAGTTATCAAAAAAAAATTATTTAATTTTTATTTTTAATTATTATTTTTGACAAATTAAAATAAAATTTTAAAAAAAATTCTATCATAATCTCAATTTATTGTTATTAGTTTAATGATTTTGAAAAATATAGGAAGTAAATTCTATTAATTAATAGAAATAAAATAATTAATTTTATTAATAATTATTTTTAAATAAAATATATCAAATTAAAATTTAATAACAAAAAATAAACGGAAGGAGTATATTTTTAATAATTATAACAGTACAACTCTGACTTGAGGCTAGCACATTAAAGACTAGACTAGATATTCCCTACACAATGTGAGCACCATTAGTAGAAGTAGGTATTAATGTGTAATATATCAGGAGTAATTCTTCAGTCTAAATTTATGTGGTATCATTTTATGGAACATAAAATTTTAAACTAAAAAAAAACTTTATCATATCTATCAAATTATTCTTAGTAAAATCATTTTAGTGATTACTATAAGTTGATTTCTTTTCTTTTTTTAACAATAAAGTGTAGTGGAACCGGGTAACGCGACAAAATAGTTATTCTCTTTATTCTATATTAACTAAATTTGTAAGTCAATGCATACATATTAAAAAATATATTCAAAGATATAATTTGAATCATAATTTTTATTATTGTGCTATGTTAAACCATAAATAAAACTTTGTAAGCTAGTGTAATTTATCTCCTATAATATTAAAAAAAAATCAAATATCTATCTTGAACTTTAAACAATTCAACTATTTTAACAATGAAAAACCTCAAAAGTTCAGTAAATATGAAATAAAGAGAGTACCAAATAAGAAACGACAATACTCTTTTTCAGACAATTTTAAAAAAAAAAAAAAGAGATACATAAATTAGGATGGAGAAAAATGATATTTTTTATTTTTGTAATGTTAAACTGATCAAATTTGACCTCACATGAACAGAAGTGTGTTTTATCATTTTATGGAGAAAAAAATGTTATATTTAAATTATGTTTTGAAATTATATTAGCCTCAAAAATTGAATAATAACTTATACTCAACATTCTGTATGGTCTGTTAAATAAAGTAGCATTTGTTAGCTAGTGTTTGGCCCTAAATTTTCAAAAATATTCTTCACAAGTTATTTTTGGTAAGCCTTAGTGAAATTTCACCAAGCGTTTGGCTCCAAATTTTCTCAAGAATATTTGACTATTTAAAAAAAATATAATTTATACTCATAAGTTTTTAAAATTATCAAAAATATCCATAAGTTTATATTATCATTTTATAATGAACATCTTTCGTTAAAAAAATAACCTTATAACATAATTGATAACAATCAAAACCAACTAATTAACAATATGGGCAAGATCAATACATTAATTGCATACTCAAATTTGTTACTGATTCGAATTATAATTCCCTAAAAGCAAATTGTTCTTTTTTCTCAATCTTGTCATTCAAATTATAATTTAATTTTTTTTAGAAGAGAGATAAAAATTAGTTAGAATAAATAAATGATAGACGTTTTTTATAAAATATAAAAGTTAGAATAATTTTTAAATATTTAAAACTTCTCAAATACTAATTTTTTTCTTGTATTTAAAAATTTCTCAAATATATTTATCAAATTTTATGACCACGCACCACTACCAATTTTTTGAAAAAAGCTTTTGAAGTCAAATGCCATCTTAGTTCAGTTATGTGAAATATCCACTTTTCTCATCTTCAAAACCAATTGGACACTAGGTACTACATTTTAATCCACCAATTAGATCTTATAACCAATAATGTAAAAAGAATTTGTATAATCAAATCATTTAAAACTAAATTGCATCTATATATATTTATTTTACTATTAGATATGTCATGTCAGTGTTATGCACAGACCCAATATGTATAATTCTGAAAGAATAAATACAATTTTTCTCTTTTGTAATTTGATAATTATAGATCAATATTGTTGTCATATAATAAAAAGGGATAAGTTATAATAATATTGTCAAATCATATTTTTTAATATATAAAAATTCTTGAAGTACGAATGTCGTGAGAAATACATCATTAGAATTTCACTAATGGTCAATTGACGATGCTCCCCGAGAAAATTTGAAATCAAGGAGAGGAAAGCTAGCAAATTAAAAAGTGTGATAAACCCTATTATAAAGTTATACTCAATAGTCATAAGATGACATTTATTTTCTGAAATTGTTCATAGAGTTCAGTGGTAGTTTGATTTGGTATTTATGTAGCCCATTCTACAAACGGACATCCTCATATAGGAGATTACAAATTCATTGCCTGATGAAAATCAGAGTTACTATTTAAATTTTTCATCTATGAAAAATAACTTAAATGTATTGAAAAATTCAAAATACATAACAAAAAGTTCTAAAGCTTTTCAAAATAGAAGAATTCACAAATCATTGTGTCTTACTATCTCAAAGTTCAATATTTCCTGGTAGATTTTTGTTAACGTGAAATTACATTTCACCCTTGGTCATAACCATTTCATCTTTCTATATATAGAAAGATGTTTCTATAACTGTTTATTTTTCTTGATATCTTTCCTGATGGATTTTTTGTTATCGTATGAAATTACATTTTCATTCTTATCTCAATCAAAAAGAAAAAACAATATGAAGCTAACTTGAAAAATAAAATAAGTAATCTAATATAATTAATTAAAATTTTGATTTAATTAATTTCAATGTGAAATAATATTAGAATGTAAATATACATAAATTGGACTAAAAATATTCTTTTTTTTATTTTTTTTATTATCAAAATTTCGCTTGATAACTTCAAATTTAAATCAAACTTAATATTTAAATTAATATATTTTAAATCAAATATAGTGCAAATTTGATTATATATTTAAATAAAGAACTACTCCTTTATAATTTAATAAATATTTATAGTTTACTTTACATGCAAATATATCATCCGTCATTTTATTTGTAAGGTTACTAATTGTATTTTATAATAATAAGTTTTTATATTGAAGTGGTTATTTTTAATAAATATAATTAATAGAGAAAATATTAAGAATTAAATTAAAAGAATTAAAAAATAGAGTAATTAGTTTAGGTATCATATTAATTTATAAAAGAAAAGAAAGTGAAGTAATAACAAAATGAATTAATAGTTAATTAAGATTACTCATAATGAAGATGTGCATTTAATAAAACATGTCAAGTTTAATGGAGCTTTTAAATATAAACTCATAACAAAATAAAACAATTGGATTCTTGAAAATATTCTTTTAAAAAATAACAACAAAAAAATTTCATAATCTTTTGAAGAAATAATTGAACCCCACATCTTAAGAAGTACATTTAATTTATTTATTTATTAATTATATGCCTATTAGAATTTTCTAGAACTTGGATTAACTTTTGTGAAAATCTCATACACTCTTTGTGTAATGTAACAATTACTTTAAACTTATTTTTTTATCAATTGTACAAGATGTCTTTAATCGTCCTAGTTATGACTATTGCTATGTATAATAAATATAATTTTAAAAAGAATAAAAAGAAATTTTAGAAAAGGTTAAGATATGAAATTTGTTTTAGATGATTAATCACGTACATTGAATTTAAATGACAAGTGTAATGCAAAATATTGAATATTTTAATGAATTAGGATAGAATGATAGATATATTATCCTTTATATATTCCTCGTGCTTCATCTTTTTATTAAAAAATGCATCTAGAATTATTTATTTTTCTTGTTAACATAAAATTATCATTGGTTATAATCTATTTCATCTTTTTTATAAAAGATGTTTCTAGAACTATTTGCTCATAATCCATTTCATTTTTTTTTATAAAAGATATATATTTCTACAACTATTAATTTTTTTGATATATTTCTCGATAAATATTTTATTAGTATAAAATATCTAAACGTGAAATTACAATATTACCCTTGGTTTGGCTGCGCCAATATAGTAGAAATTATTTTTAAAAAACCTGATTTTCCCATTGTACCCTTTTGGTTTCCCATTATCGTGCCCATATATATAAACAAATAAAATGTCTCGTTTCCCCATCGTTAACTCTCTCTTTCTCCATCTCCATTTCCATTTCCATTTCTTCAATCTCCTTCCCTCTCTCTACTTCTTCAATGGATAATAAACCGGAAACGTCATTAGACAACGCGGTTCATCAACGACCTGAACTGGAATCCCAAACTGGTTCATCTACCCACCACTTAACGGTACCACCCGGTTTGACTCCGGAAGAATTCCAAGAGCTAAGTCCATCCATCGCTGAGTTCCACTCTTACCGAGTCAACAGGGGCCAATGCTCTTCCCTACTCGCGCAGCGAATCCACGCGCCGGCCGATACCGTCTGGTCCGTCGTCCGCCGGTTTGACAAGCCTCAAACATACAAGCACTTCATCAAGAGCTGTACGGTAGGTGAAGACTTCCGTATGGCCGTGGGATCCACCCGTGACGTCACCGTCATCTCCGGTTTACCGGCCGCTACGAGTACCGAACGGCTGGATATATTGGACGATGAGCGGCACGTGACCGGATTTAGTATTATCGGCGGGGAACACCGGTTGAGGAATTACCGGTCAGTTACGACGGTGCATGGATTCGAACGCGACGGTGAGATCTGGACGGTTGTTTTGGAATCGTACGTAGTGGATGTACCTGAAGGAAATACGGAAGAAGACACACGCCTTTTCGCTGATACAGTTGTGAAATTGAATCTTCAGAAATTGGCTTCCGTTACTGAAAATTTGTCACGTGAAACTGGTGGTGATGTGAGTCACAGGTGAATGATGTGAATTATGCAAACCACAAAAAAAGAAAATTGTTCTTTTTCTTTTTATTCTTTTTTTTTCCCTTCAACTTGTTCTTTTTATTGTCTTTTGGGTTTATGTCTTTGATAATGATTAATAGAAAAAAAAGATTTTGCTTGATGGTAATTAATCAATCCCTCTCTATACTTCGGAGGTAAGAATAAGGTTCTACGGTACGTACATCATATTAGTGAGATTTCATTGAATATCGATATGAATTCGTATTCATCAATTCAAAAAATAAAGTTGTCTATTTTTTTTTTCTATGGAAGGAAAAAAAAACATACAAAGGGGAGGTATTAGGTGAGACTGGATCTCCACATGATCACTATTCACTTAGGTAAATAAACAATAGAATTATATATAATTAATTATTAGTCTTACACTCTTACTCCTATTTTTCAATATCTTATTCAGCAATTTCTATGAATTTGTGCAATATTTCCAAGTGTGCATTTTACCCAATATATATCTCAAGAATTTCTTGTGATAAATATTTTAGGTCCGTGGGACCATTATTGTTGATTTTATGTGGCATGTTAATTTTAAGATTAATTTGTCGTCTTCATTGGATCATTTCTCCAGTTAGTTTGTTTTTTCCAAGTTATAGTAGTTGTTTGTCCATTTCTATTCATTCATCAATTATTTCGTCCTAGCGTGTGTTTGAAGAAATTCTCTTTCCTTCTTTTATGAATTAATAACCAATCACTTTGTTAATATTGATACTCCATCAATCATATATGAATAATCTCTAATAATTGTACCTATCTAATTCACCTCATCGACAGAGACAGAATTTTCAAAAATACTTTTGGGGACTCTCTGCTGATTCAGAAATTTCAGTCTTAAGCGTATTCAAAGTTTGATGATCATTCACTATACGTAGTTGTGCTATGGAGTTTGTGGTATTATATTGGTAAATTTTTTATGGTATATTTGGGTTTTAACGTAAGGTCGTTCAATTTTGATCATGTATTCGTGCTAAAGTTTTTTTTGAGAATATTTTTGAAAAGGTTTTAACGCAAGGACGTTGAATTTTACACATTTTTGCAAATGTGGTGTAACATTTGTAAAAGTTTTGGTATATTTGGGTTTTGTAGTAAGGACGTTGATTTTTGCACACATATTATTCCTGCTAAAGTTTTTTCGAGAATATTTTTGAAAAGGTTTTCTTAAAGTTAACTGAAAAAGCAGTTTTGTGTTTTGCTGACTGTTTTGGAATAAGAAAAATTCTTAGAAAATTAATACTAGTTGCTTGCTTGGATTCCAGAAAAAAGTTTTAAGGAATGGTTTGAAGTTGTTGCTTAAATATACTTGTGAACAATTTTTGTCCTTTAAATTTATTTATTAATAATAATAAGTCGTTTTAATTTCTATTAGTTGAAACTATGAAAAATAAAATTTAACTGGAAATACTAGAAACATTCTATCATATTTACTATCAAAATGATGCAAGTGCAGTGCATAGAGTGTTCATCTCTTAACCAGAGGTTTTAGATTTACGCTTTTGGTAGGAAAAATCTTTCGTAGGAAACGTTATGTCCGAATGGAGCCATATTCGACACAAATTCAAATTAGATGAATTCCAACGGAGATATCAAACATCGAGTGAATTTTTTAAAAAAAAAACATTCTATCATATCTTTAAAACTACATCAAATTCTAGAAAATGGAGTAGCAGGAATTACAAAACTTTCAGCTTAATATATGAATTCCTCATGAAAAGATTCCTAATTCTCATCAAATATAACAAACAAAAATTTTGATTCATTCGACGCACTCAAAAAGATAACAAAAAGTTTTTGTTTACTTTTCAGAAAAATAATTTAGTTACGTTACCAAAATAAGCATGGTTACTTCTTTAGAGAACAAGTTTAGAAAAAGCATTTTGCGGCTAAATTTGAAACATCTTCAACTAAACAACAATATAAGGAAATTAATACGGGAAAGGGAAAGAGAATCAAGAAAAATACCCAAAAGGGAAGTCCAAGAACAGACAGGAGAAAAGTTTTACGGTCTGTTTGGAAAGTCATTTAGTAATTGTAATTGATGTGATTAATTAGGGTAATAATTATCAATTTAGTAAGTAATTATTGTGAGTTATCTATTGGTTGAACACACGGGTAAAGCTACATTCATCCAACATCCTTCGTCAGAAAACTTTTTAGTATATATAGGTTAAAAATAGATATTTTGATATATATCAATTGTTGAACACCCTCGATAAAAAAAATCACCACCAATGTTCTAAAATGAACACCATTGACGAAAATGTTGGTTCCGCCACAGGACTTGAACAAGTGTTATTATAAAGTTATATTAGATTTTTGAAATAAAAAATAATTATCTAAAATGAAAATTTTATATTAGACAAATAATAATATTTATAAATCATTTATAATATATATATTATCTTTTGAAAAATATAGTAATTAGTAAAATACAAGATCGCTATGAACATAATGAAATGGATTTTTGACAAAAATATTAATAACATAAATGTCATGGTAAAATTATTGAAATATTTTACAAAAAGATAATATGTCAAATTTAACTAAAAAATAAATGGCATGTGATGTGAAATATTAAATCAATACTATTAAAGCAAATGAAATTGAAAATATAACATAAGTTCTGAATTCAAAATAGAAAATTTCATAATATTTTTATGTCAAATTTCAATACAATATACATAAATATGATTTAAATTACTATCTCTCCATATGAATTGAAGAGTATAATTACCTCCTGTCAATTACACTTATTTACCTGTTAAGTATTAAATGACCAATCAAATATGTCAGACAATATAATTAACTCAATTACCTAGGTGACTTTCAAAACAAATCCTAAGAGATTAGTGTTCAGATTGGATAGTGCTTCCTCCATCCCATATTAATCATTTATTTTTCTCTTTACACACTTTTAAAAAAATTATAAACAAAAAGAATAATTTTACTAAATTTAGCTTTTTGAAACTTTACAACATTTATTTATATTTTGAAAAATGACTAACTATAAAGGTAAAATAAAAAAAAAACTAATTGTAGCTTGATTTTATAAATTTACAAGTAATTGATTGTATTTATTTTTAATAATGTGGATAACTATTATGAAATGGAGGAAGTGTAATATTTTTTTTCTCACTTTATATGATTTACTTTTTTTCAATCAATTTAATATTTTTTTATATATTTTATAATAATTAAATTTTATTCTCAATAAAATAAATATCTATCACTTATTTTAGATCATAATTTTAAAAGAAAATTTGGAATGAAGGAAGTAGACAACATAGGCAGGTGGAGTCCAAACTTTTAAGGACAAAACATCACTCAAAACCATCAAATTCACTATTTTTTGTCTATCAACCTTATAATATACTTGAACGTAAAGTCAAAAAAATTAAATTTCCAGCAAGTTGTTTGTCTTCCACTGATCCTAATTCTATATTGAGCAAAAAAGCTGAGGAATTTACAGAAAAGGGTCCTCTTTTGCCTCCTCTAATTATTAAATTTAAAAGTATAGACCATATGAGACTGTCCCCAAAGGGTAATAAAATGTGCAGCCAAATCCTACTATATTCTGCCCCACCATTCCCAAGATTCTTGTATTTACCAATCAACAAAGGTTACACTCCCAATAAATACAATTTAAAGTCTCTTACCACTAATGGGGGATATATTGCGGTGAATCCACTTATTTTTTTAAAAATCACAACTCTTGAATTTAAATTTTAAAATAAAAAATACATTAAATTAAATTTTATATGGTACGAATTAAAAGTGACTTACCACTAATGGGGATATATTGCGATGAATTGAGTTGTTTTGTTAAATAAGAGGTCTTGAATTTAAATTTTAAATATGAAAAGAAATTTGATTAAAATGTTTTTTTTAATGAAATTTTATATCATACGAATTTAAAATAATCGAACATCAATATTTATATTAGATATTGAGTTAAGTGTCTTTCTTTTTTTAAAAAAAGTTATTCTTAAAAAAAATACTTTTTTTATGTTTAATAATTTTTTTTATTTCAACATACTATGTGCTTGGTTAAATTAAAAGATACTCCTTCTCTTTTCGATACCCTTTTCTTTTTAGTCCGTCCCAAAAAGAATGTCACCTTACTCTAGTTGAAAATAATTTATCTTTAAAATTCTTTTTTTATCCTTAATGAAATGATTCTCAATCACACAAATATCTAAGAATGATTTTAGACTATAAATTTTTTTTTTAAAAAAAATTCTTAAATATCGTATCAACTCAAAGGGTACCTACCACATGAGACGGAAGGAGTACTTTAATTGGAAGGAGGTAATATATAGTCAATGCTATGATGTGGGGTTCTTTCTATGAGTAATTTTCCTCCAATCACATATCCAATTTTATGTTTTAATCATTGATTAATGAGGTAATAGACATCGAAAGCAACTTTTTTTTTTTTTGAAAAATAATTATTATAGTGAAAATATTATATTAAGCTGGCCTGGAAGTTTCCATTTATAAATTATACCCTCTCTTCTAATTTATGTAAATCTATTCAAGTGGAGACCAAGTCTAAAATCAATTTTTAAAAGTATAATTTTAAATATGTCATAATATTTAATAAAATATTAAAATTTAAGATATTTTCTATTCATTTTTACTTGTCATTATTTCGCTTTTTGATGTCAATTAGACTAAACTTTAAAGATGAATTAAAGTAGTTAAATTTAATATTTGAAATCTAAAATTTAGATGGTTGAAAATTATATATAAAAGATGTTATAAGTTGCAATCCTTCTCATATTAATATGATGAAAAAATACATCTTAAAACGTTGATCAAAGTTCATACAGTTTGACCTCGAAAAGTGAAATAGTAACAGTAAAATTGAATGGAGGAAGTATATAATAAGCAAGCATATCCCTTTTTCCTCCATTTTTTTGGAATTAGAGATGCAATAGGATTAAATACGTGTTTGCTTAATTTGCTACATAAATCTGACATTTAGATACTTAATAGCAACGCTAGGTTTGGGTAATATTTAAGATTAAAGCATGTGAATTGTGATTAACAAAGCAATTTCACTAATCACTTAATTAATTTTGTCAATTAGCTGGCAATAATATTATATAGGTAGTTCTACACTTAATTTAGCTTAATCAAGAATCTTAATTGATTTCCAGACTCAATTAATTAATAAATTGTATGCCTTTTTTCCCCCCCATTTTTTTAAAATTTTCATGTCAAAGAGGAATCTTAATAAGGGATAGGTACCAAGCTGTATTCATATGGGCTTAATTATCATGTCTTGGAACTATTAGACAGTTCATCAACAGAAGCAAATTAAAAGGAATCATAGTTTAGCAATTATTGCATGTGCATTTCTGGCAAAATAAAACACTAATATTTTTTTTTAATGTTTAATTTGATTTTCTGGAAGCATCTGAGTTTATTAATTACTAGCACTTTATTTAATAATTAAAACCTTTCTGCTGCAGTTATTTTTACCTTTTTTTTAAAGGAAAAGTAGAACTTTTTGGGACACGAGGAAAAAATACAATAGTAAATAGTATTTTATTTATCAATAAATAAATATACAAAGTAACTTTACTCGAGTTAGGGATTGTTTTAAGAAATTTATGTAAGTGTTTTGTCAGGATTAAAACAAACCTATAGGATATAAGAATAACATAACTTCAATAACAAAAGAAAGCATTGTTTCGTTTTTTGAGATTAACTTAATTAAATTTAAAATTAAATTTAATATTTAAAATTTATATTTCATGTGTTTTTCAATATTAATTGTTTTTTTTTTCATATCTAATTTATTTTGCTTATGAGTTTTTGAGACGAGAGTTCTTAGAAAACAGTCTCTCTATTTTTATTAGGTAGTGGTAAGATTTGGGTTTTGTCTACCCTCCCCAAATCCCACTTGTGGAATTCCACTGGGTATATTATTGTTGTTGTAGATGGTTGAAAATTATACGAAAAAATATTATAAGTTACAATCTTTCTCATATTAATACAGTGAAAAAATACATCTTAAAATGTTGGTTAAAATTTATGTAATTTGACCTTAGTAAAATAGTGACAAATAAAAATGAACGGAGAGAAATAAACAGGAAAAAATGGATATGACATGTGTTAACCAATAAAGTGCGCCAAGTGTCATGTTCTAAGCTAAGTCAAGGACACGTGTCTAAAAATTTGGCATTGTGTAAATGGCCTCCGACATTGGCCAGTGGTAAATCTTAGGTGTTGCATGAAATGACGAAAATGTGCCGGCTACTTTTTACAAATAATTTATTGATGTGCAAATTCTTTAAGTTTTTTAAGACAAATCCAATGCTTACAAATCTCTGTAGAATCATTTTCCAGATTATTTAGTGTTTTCCCTTGAGGTACGTGAAAAATATAAACACATTATATAATTTGATCTGTCACCTAACTGCGCTCGATAATGTGTAACCAAAAAATATATAAATATATATTAAAAATACTAAGGGTATGTAGTATGGAGGAAAATATTTTTTAAATGTGTAAATATTTTTAAAAATATTTTTTCAAATCAATTCATTTTTCTCAAATTTAAAGAAAATGACTTCCTTTCAAAAATCAAGAAAAATATTTTTCAAAACTTAAATTTTTTTAAATCCCATTCCTACCACGACTCCCTCCCGCCCCCCCCCCCCCCATTTTTTTTTAGTAAAATTAAAATTTTAGTTTTGAAAAATATTTCACATATTTAAACTTTTTTTACACTATTTTTTCACCGACCAACCGAATCACCCATTCACCAAAAAATTTAAAAGTTTATTTTTTAAAAAAATAATTTAAAATTTTCATATTTTTTATCCCATCCGATGCCCCCACCCCGGAGCGCGAGCGAGCACAGATCCTCCTAACCCCAAACCTATCATCCCCTACCCACCCCACTCAGCCACCCCCCCAAAAAAATTAAATTATTTAAAAATTAGGTCTAGAGTTGGGTATGGTTGAATTTCGGTTCAAAAGTCAGGGCCGAATCTTAAAAAATATTTTATTCACTAACCAAATAATATAAAATATTTTCCACTCACCAACCAAACACGAAAAAATAAGTTAGAAATCAACTTATTTTTCAGAAAAACATTTTCCATGGAAAACATATTCCACGTCCCAAACACAACCTAAGAGAAACAACTGATTCTTCCAGAATTTCAATTCTAACAAAAATGTGCTAGTCGGAAACTGTTTTTAAAGAATTTTTATCAGAAATTTCATATCATCAATGGTGTTTTGAAGAAAATATCTATAAAAAATCGTAGATTTCTAATAGTGATTTTTTTTCTAATAAATCTTACTTAACTCAATTGATCTCTTTTCTTGCTCCTCTATCTCTCTCTTTTTTTAAAAAAAATATATATTTTCATTCACCCACTTTAATCATTTCATTAACATTATGCCACTTTCATTATTGGTATGACAAACTATTTCTCTACCACTTTGTTAGGAATGAAAAGTTACAATTTATACTTGTAGTTCTTGATCTAATAGATCCTAGAGGAGCCACTACAGCAAATTTTACCATGTAATGGACCAACGAAAACCTCAATATTACCCTAGATCACTAAATGCGTGATGAAAGAAAAAGAGATATCTTATCCAAGGTTAATATCAAACTATATTAATATATTGTATACTCAAGTATTTTAATCAATAAAAATACGTATAAATAACATGTCCATGTACAAACATAGTATTATTTTTATAGCAATTACACTAACATATATTAATATCATGCATTTATTAATTTAACATAAATATTCTATCAGTAAAATTTCACAAGCAGACTTTATTACTATCTCAATTCAAAAATGTCGTTTCCATTTTCATGTTAAAGTTTGTGGAGAAAAGGGAATATGTGGTGGGGGCAGAAATCTAGAATAACGTACAAGTTTTTCACATAAAGTTGACATGTAATGTGCTGTGTTACACTCCATTTGAATAGTCAAAAACAATAAGTATATTTTACTTGCTTACTCATCATTCGACTTAATTTGTCAAATCATTTTCTTGAATACTATCTATTTTCTCCATTTCATTGGATACACTTTATTATGTTTTTTTATTTACTAAAATAAAGGGAAAATAGTGCAAACATCACCGTCAATGTATGTACTTCCCTGAATTAATTTAGAATTGGGGGGTATTGTTGTCATTTAATCACTTCTCATTTTATTACTTCATCTGTCTCGTATTATATCACTCACTTTTTTTTTAGTCAGTTTCAAAAATCATAACACATGTAACATTTATGAATAATTTAACTTTAAATAACTATGACTTATTTTAGATCACAAATTTCAAAAAAAATTCTTTCTTAAATTTTGTTCCAAGTCAAATAGCTCATATAGATTCAAATGAAGGGAGTATTTTATTTATCTATTTTAACAATTCAATATACGTTTAAATAAGGGTTTCTTACATAAACGTACCACCGATCAATTTTTAAAAAAACTAAATGACTGCATTTATATGTAATGTATCAATGATATATTAATATAATTATGTTATTTATGTGTACATAATGTATAACTATATATCGGAGATGTATATACATCTATATATATACATTGTTGAACAATATTTGTACATTGTAATAGTTCATCTCATTTAAACAGTTTCAAATTTTAGATATGTATTCCTCTTAATATTTCGAGTCTTTTGATATACTATTCACCAGAATGATTCACGTTTGCAGCAAGTCAAATTTTAAAAAATTGAGTTTTGAAACTCTTCAATATGATGTTTGATTTTTAAAAAAACATCAACTCAAATCTTTCTCCAAATAGTTCAAATGTTTAATCATGAGATCTTCTCAATGTTTTAATTTTTTTGTTACGTTATTCACCCTAAACAATTTATATTTGCAATAAGTCTGACTTTTAAAATTTGGAACACTACTGAGTTTTTTCTCAAAGTTGATTCTTTTTAATTTTGTAAGTATGGTTAAAGCCACAACTTATGGTGAATTTCTACAGCTTCACTTTAAAAATCAGAAAACAAATGAAAAAGTCTAAAACAAAGAAAATAGAGAATGAAGCAAAACAATGGAGAAAGTCTGAAATTTATACTCTTGGATTATAATTTCACGATTATAATTTATAATCTTTGGGAAATACCTGTTTCAAATCAGGAATCGTTTGATGTGAAATATTAGGTATCATAATTCCATGATGAAATGTAGGATTACTTTATCCCATGTTTGGTTGGAGGTATTAGGTAGCCTTTGGATTATTTATCTCACTATTTTTACCTTAGTGATATTAAATTATCCCATATATATGGTGAAATAACTTATCTATTCGTTATAACATGTTCCCAACCAAACGATCTCTAGTTTCTTCATTTATGATAATTTTTTAGAGTATTTTTTTTCTTTTTTATAAAATTAAAAAACAACACTTTAGATCTCTTTAATATTTTTGGATGGTTTGTAAGTATGTAACTTTTACTTCTTAGGAGCAAGAAAAGCAACGTTTGCATTAATATCAAAATTTCAAATACATGGATCATTAACAAACATTTTATTAATTACATGGATGATTAATTAACAATCATTTTATTAATTCAAATTATACCAACCACAAGTGGGGAACTGATGGGACAACAGTTGATTTTCTAAACAAGTTGACATGAGAACTTAAAAGTCCAAGTGACTCCATCTTTCACGTAGGCCAAAGGTCACATTCATGACAAAAATGCAACTTGCCAACTTGACTATATTTAGGAATGATTTAAAATAAAAAGAGGTGCATATAAGTGGCCCTTCCTATATTGCCTTGTTGGGTAATTTTGCTTTGATCCATTCTTGAAAAGTATTGTTTGGCACTTCAAGAAAAAAGTGAGAAAAATATGTGGTACAAATTATAAGAGAAAATAGTTAGTTGTGCTTGTATTTGGTGGTTACACTAAATCAAATAATTGAATTTTAGTATTTATGAAATGAAATAAAAATTATTTGTGAACAAGGCGCTTCTTTTCTATACGTCAATCATGCTGGTATCATAAAATTAAAAAAACACTTTATTTGAAAAATGAAACAGGGGCAAATGACTGATACTAAGTGCAACTTTTGATTCGAGAACTTTGTTGGATATTTGTCTTGAGTTTCTTACTATAACTGGGGTTTTCTAACTTGGTAGCATTCACAATGCAATTATAAGGGCTTGAGAGTTTTGTGTAGGGACAGAAACGGTAAGTCACAAGTGTCATAACACTTGTGTGAACCTTTTTGTATTCCGAGTGAATTGGTGAGGTTATTTCTCTCAATGTTGTATACTCTCTTTTATATAGTGGATTGCTCATATCCTCTTGTGGATATAAATCGGTTGATCGAACCACGTTAAATTATTGTGTATCTTTATGGTATGTTTCTCATTTATCTTCATACTCATGATTTTTCCAAGATTGTTTTACTAGCTTATACATGACATCTGATTCTTGTCGATCCTAACAAACTTCTGAATTAAATGTTTTTATAAGAAAAGAAATTCACGAATTGTCTCAACCTTTTCATTGAGAATCACTTCGTGAAACAACGAGTAATTTACTTGATCTTCGAATCATAAGTTAAACTAGTATGAAAACATATTTCCAAGGAATCTCTTATTTATTTTGTTGATTTTTTTTTTTTCATTTTTTATTTGTAGATGTGGAGCTATAGTATTATTTAAGATCTTGTATTTTGTTAGAAAATTCACTAATTATGTAATAAATGACACTCATTTAAACTAAAATAGACTATCAAAACTTCTTCCTCCGTCCATCTTTATTTGTCCCCTATACTATTTTAGAATGTCCAACAACACTTGTCCACTTTATGAAATCAAGAGATAATTTTACACTAAGTTCCTAATTTACTCTTATAATTAATTATAGTCATTTTCCTATCACATTTTTCAAAACATTGTATTTATTATATTGAAAGAGTGATTTGGTAAAATTATCACTATCATTTACTACTTTTTAGTCTCTGTGCCAAATCAATAAGGGACAAGTAAAGATGGACGGAGGGAGTAAATACAATAACTAAAATAAGAATAAGCTTTTGGGTAAAATGATCATCAATTGACAAAAACCTCTTATATATATTCAAACTTATAATTAAATTTCAGATTCTAGCTCCACTTTGGCTTATTTGTTGATTATATTATATATGTTT
Source organism: Solanum aculeatissimum (assembly GCA_038996855.1). Lineage (NCBI taxonomy): Eukaryota > Viridiplantae > Streptophyta > Magnoliopsida > Solanales > Solanaceae > Solanum > Solanum aculeatissimum. The sequence goes on along the minus strand of JBCEWC010010171.1, from coordinate 1,683 downwards.
AGAAATTCATCATAAAGGAAATTACTAGAAAATTGAAAAGCAATTCCTCTTTTACTTATGAATTATAATAGTAGAGAATAAAGGAAGATGGGTAATGCTAGAAAGGTCCAAAGTTGGTAGGTTGAGAAAAGAATGCCTCTTTCATAACAAAAAGAATATCCGTTCCATTTATATTTGTATATAATATTTAGCACATTTATTAAAAAAAAGAAAGACATAACATGATTATTTTATCATATTATTTTTATTAACTGATATTTAATATTAGATCTTGAAATATAATTTAGAAAATAAGTAAATTAATGCAAAGGATAGTACGTGAAAAAAATTATCTTTCTTGATATGATAAAAATGATAAGTAAAAATAAAAATTTATTTTGTGAAACTGTGGACAAGTAAAAATGAACTGATTGGGTAATTTAAGAAAAATTATTTATCATAATTTTGCCTTTTAAAAAAATTATCACAAAAAAATTATTTATTATAATTTTATCCTCAATTTTATTCAATACGGAGAAAAAAAAGTTTGGTGGTACTTGTTTATTTTATGGGGGAAAAAATCAAATATACCATTGAACTTTGAAGAAAAAACTTATTTATGATATTTGTTGCCCATTTATATCGTTGATGTTTGAAAAAAAAATTATCTATATCAATATTTTTTAATTTTGATTTTGCTTAAACTTTTAAAAAATAACATAAATAAATTTTTCGTCAAAGTTCGATAACATATTTAATTTATTTTTATATTTTATTTGTAGAATTAAAAGTTGATACTCAAGAAAATTCCTCTCCCCCATCTTTTCAAAACCCAATATCTCCATGTAATGATGGTGAGACCTTCATCATAGGTTTTGAAAGTGGTGAATCTAATTTCATTGGTTGGTTTAGAAAATCTAAAATGGGCCATAAAAGTGTTACCAATATCCAATGATTTTCTTTGTGGACATCACTTTTGATAAAGAGGACTCCCTCACTCTAATTCTATAAACTTTCTTTATAAGGTAAGATGCTACTTCCTCACTCAAAGTCAGTGTTTAAATTTAACACAGAAAAATAGTCAATGAAAATTACTACAGACATACTCTTTCCTAAAGATCTACTTTTTTTTAGCCCCTTTAAAAATAATGACTCATTTTTTCTTTTGGTAAAATTTTAATTTCAACCTTTCATGTGACATATTTCACGCCACAAAATTAAATGACATTTTGATACATTTAACATAACTTTGATTTAAGATAACAAAATTGAAGAATCTTCTTTATTTACTCAAACTATGTATCGAGTTAAACTAGGTCATTTTTTTTAAATAAAAGAAATAACACTTTTAATTCCTGAATCGTTGATAAATTTGACTCAACATGATCATCAGTTATTCCACCATTTAATATATGTGTTATATTAAATTTGCACTGTTACTCCTCCATGTTTGGTACAAAAAATAGTCTAAAGTATAACATATTTTCCTATCTAAAGAGACCAAAACATGTACTTTCTGTTGGGATATATACTATTAACCATAGAATATATAATATTAATCATGAGTTTAGGTATAATATTTATTATAGAACAGTTGTTTATTCAATTTTTAATAAAAGTTTTAATAAGATCATATAATCATTTATGTGTCCATTTACTTATATAGTAGATGATTTAGTGTATAGAGTTTTAGCTTATACACAG
>JBCEWC010010170.1:0-17940 GCA_038996855.1 Solanum aculeatissimum | reverse complement strand
CCTTTTCCGTTAGTATCAGGGCATTTTTGACCCTTTCTGATAGTACAAGGGCATAAATGGCCCAAAGTATAAACTGATGGTATTTTTGCTCCTTTCTAATAGTACAAGGACATTTTTGACCCTTTTTCCTATTTTATATTACTTGATCATGTTTAGGAGTTCAATTGTTGGATATCTATTATTTGACATTCACCCTTTGTTTCGACATTTGTATGGGTTACAAGCCCAGATCTTCATTATACTCTCTCTTCTCTCTTTATTCGAGGCTTTCTGTGGAGATTGATGAGGTGGTTGTTTAACATCTCAACAAACCCTCTTTTTCCTATGTATGATCTTGTTAGACTTTGGACACAATATCAATTGAGACTGTAATTTCCTTTCAAATGTATTGTAATACATTAGAAGCTTGTGCACACGACAACCAAGTTTTAAGGGTTTAATTAAGTTGATTATGTTACCTATGTTATTCTATGTTGTTAAACTTTCATTCTTATTTTACTTTTGCATGTTATTGTAACCTTTGGGTTTTAGACTTACTTGTTCGATGGTATAAGATGAGTGCTATCACATCCATCTTTGGGTCGTGATAAGAAATAAACAATAAGGAAGCCATGCGTGAAGCTCAGTCTTGCAAATCTCATCTATCATTTATTAATAATAAGAACTTCTAATATTTGATAATTCAAAATTGACTAAAACTTTACTTTCTTAGATATTTTTTTATTTTATACAAAGCAGATCCTAATTTTAATTTGTAATCATAAGGTTTACTTTTATAATAGGATTTCGTATGTTTATCTAGTAAAAAACTAGTTATCAACGCCCGTGCTAGCACGGACCCAATATAAAATATTTTTTGTCTCGATGTATGTGACATTGATAGATTTTATATATATATTTTTAAAAAGCTTTAAGTTGTTAATTATCGAGACCTATAGAACATTTTATTTGTTATCTATTTTGTTCTAATTTATGTTGCACATATAAAATTTTGAAAGTATATCAAAATTTTATTTATTAATATACATAAGCTTCTTGGTTTAATTATACTGTATATTTTTAAAGTATTTTCTTTTTAACACAAATATAATCATTAAAATATTATTAAAATAATTATTCAATTTTATTTGTCTAGCTTAAAAAGGAGGACTCAATTTTTTATTTTATATTTATTTTGTCCTAATTTTGGCGTTCATATGCTTAAAAAGTTTATCAGAATGATATAATAAAATCATAATTGAAGCAGCTGGAAAAATGATTTATTAGGGGTAATATTGTAAAATTACAATTGAAGTAGCTAAAGAAATATTATGAAGCAGTTGAAGCAGACACGTCAATATGCAGTTGCCTTGAAAAGATTAAATTAAAAAATCCACAAAATATTTTTTAGAAGCAAGCAGCTAAAGCAGGCAGGACAACTGGAAGTTGCTCAAGCAAGCTGCATGATTAGAAGTTGTTGAAGTTATTCTCTTATATATTAATACTAGTAAACGTTGCCCGGACGTTGCCTCGACCCCATAAATATGTTTAATTATTTTTACACTCTTATTGATATAATTAAATTTAAATTTAAATTTAAAATAAGATATTTTATTTGTTTGTATTTTTTTTTAGTTCATTTACAAAAGAATGTCTCTTTCTTTCTCTCTTTTTTTTTTTTGATAACTTTTAAAAATTTAACTTTTTCACATTATATGTTACCACAAGACCAAAAAATATATTTTTATATTTGAATCAAATAATTTGATATATATATTTAATTTAAGATTACAATATGTATAAATTTTGTTAATTTTTTGGTCAAATTAAATAGAAGCAATTAATTAAAATGAAAATAATATTTAGTTTGGTTAGCATGGGCCCATAAATATTTTTTTTGTCTTGATTTATGCGATACAGATAGATTTTTTATGTATATATTTTAAAAAATTTAAGTTACAAATTATTGCAACTTATAGTATATTTAATGTTAATCTTAAAGTTTTTTGAGATCAATTGAATTTTTGGTTAAGTAATTAATTGTTGTAAATGAGTCTCACTGTTGTTGGAATTTAAACATGGAAGAAAAAAAAATGTTGTTGCTTGGATTCAAAACCAGCAACGTCCGACATGCATTGCTACGCTCCAACCACCATGCCAAGCAGATGAGTTTGATATAATTGGACCATGCGGAGTATATGTTTGGTTTCGTCTTGAGAGGCAAAAATGAAGGGCTCATAAATATTTTTTTTGTCTTGATTTATGTGACATAAATAGATTTTTTATATATCTTTTTAAAAGAATTTAAGTTACAAATTATTGCAACTTATAGTATATTTAATGTAAATCTTAAAATTTTTGAGTCAATTAAATTTTTGGTTAAGTAATTAATTATTTTAAATGGGCCCCACTGTTGTTGGTATGTGAAAATGGAAGAAAATAAAAATGTTGTTGCTTGAATTCAAACCTACAACATCCGACATGCATTGCCACACTCTAGCCACCAAGCGAAACAACTAAGTTTGATATAATTGGATCATGCCGAGTTTATGTTTGGTTTCGTCTTGAGGGACAAAAATGAAGGACCCATAAATATTTTTTTGGTCTTGATTTATGTGACACAGATAGATTTTTTATATATTTAAAAAAAAATTAAGTTACAAATTATTGCACCTTATAGTATATTTAATGTTAATCTTAAATTATTTTGAGATCAATTGGATTCTTTGGTAAATAATTAATTGTTGTAAATGAGTCCCACTGTTGTTGACATGCATTACTACGCTAGCTACCAAGCTAAGTAGTCAAATTGGATATAATTGGACCATGCAGAATACACGTTTTGTTTCATCTTGAGGGGCAAAAATAAAGGAAGATAAAAATATTGTTACTGAGGTTCAAACTCACGAACATTCCAACATGCAAAGTCACACTCCAACCACCAGGTCAAGCTACTGTGTTTGATGTAGTTTGAACACGCGACAATATTTCATTGATTTCGTCGCCCACTTGACTCCCTCTTATATATATTTGACTAATACTAAAATCTAACTAAGTCGATGTGTGGAATAATTCAATAACCTTCCAATAAAAGGATTTATATAAAGAGTACTAATTTTTAAATTTAATTCTCAATAATAGAAGTTTCTTATAATAAGGAAATATTTAATAAACAAAATTTTTGTTTAATAAGAAAATATATTTTAAAAATTTAAAAATATTAAAATATATGATAATAGGTATGATGAAAAATTAATAATGAAGGAGTTCTAAAATATATTGTAGGAAAAAATATATGATAATATATATTAGGAGAATTAATAATTAAAGAGTTTTAGAATATATGGTATAGTAAAATAATTTAAAACTTAAGTAGTTGTAAAACATAGGGTAGGAGGAAAATAGGTATGAGGTACTAAAAGAATTAATAATTGAAAAAATAAATATCATAAGAGTTCTTAGGTTTTAATTTTTCTCATTAATATTTATGTATTTTTTTTAGATTCTTAAGTTACTTATAAGATAGAAATTCAAAAAATATACGGAAATAGTAATTTTTTTTTATATTCTATCATTTTTATTTTTCAGTTGATTTGAAAAAGCTTTATACTTCATTAGTATTTTTTATGTGACATTATTATTTACGGAAGTCAAGTTAGATAAAAAAATTAAATCTAAAATAAGTATATCAATTTATTACCACAAATAATGTAAAGTCGCTTGGCAATTTACTTTCAATTTTCTTTCATCACAACTTAGATTGCCATTTTTGTTTACCACAATTTTTTTGTTATTATTAATTTGTTGCAAGTAATTGCGTTATATTATTATACTTATATACAACATAATATTTTTTTACCTTATTATTTAGAGTGCATATTTGTATATTAATACCAACAAAATTTGAGAAGACTACATTTACATGTCCTTATGACACCTTCTCATTCAAGAGTATGTCATTCAGATTATGTAATGCACCGACCACATTCTAGAGATGCATAATATCCATCTTTTCAGATATTGTGGAGGACACTATTGAGGTGTTCATGGATGACTTCAGTGTGGTTGGAGATTCATTCAAAGATTGCTTGAAACATTTGCATGATGTGCTTCAAAGATGTGAAGAATGCCATCTTGTTCTGAATTGGGAAAAGTGTCACTTCATGGTGAAGGAAGACATTGTGTTGGGACATCAAATCTCCATCAAAGGTGAGGTTGATAGAGCCAGTTGAGGTTATTGAGAAGCTTCCTCCACCTATCTCTGCCAAAGGTGTGAGAAGTTTCTTGGGGCATGCAAACTTTTACAGACGATTCATTAAAGACTTCTCAAAGATTGCGTATCCATTGTGCAAGTTACTTGAGAAGGATTCTAAGTTCGTGTTTGATGATCCATGTCTTAAAGCCTTTGAGGGATTAAAGCAGAGGTTGATGTCGGTGCTTATCATAGTTTCTCCAGATTGGACTCAGCCCTTCGAGATTATATATGATGCAAGTGGGGTTGCACTTGGTATGGTGTTGGGACAGCGCAGAGAGAGGATTCTACATCCCATCAATTATGCTAGTAAAGCCTTAAATGTAGCACAGAAAAACTATACTGTCACAGAGCAAGAGTTACTTGTAGTGGTCTTTGCATTTGAGAAGTTCAAATCATATTTTTTGGGGACCAAAGTCATTGTACATACATACCACTCAACATTGCGGTATTTGATGGCGAAAAAGGATGCTAAACCAAGGTTGATTCGATGGGTACTTCTTATCCAAGAGTTTGATTTTGAGGTGATTGATAGAAAGGGGACAAAGAATTAAGTTGCAAACCACCTATCCAGACTTGAAGATGAGGCGATGGCAAAGTTCAATGATGAGGTGGTGATTGATGATTCGTTTCCTGATGAGAGCGTATTGATGACATCTCATAATTTGATACCATGGTTCACGATTATGAGAACTACTTAGTCAGTGATGTTGTGCCACCAAATTTGACTTCTTACCAACACCGTAAGTTTATGTCTGATGTGAAGATGTTTTTCTAGGATGATCCATTTTTGTTTCGTGTCTGTGCAGATGAGATTATTCATCGGTGTGTTTCCAAGGTAGAGATGATGAGCATTTTGGAGGCTTGTCATTCATTGTTGGTCAGTGGGCATCATAGTGGAATCAAGACAATACATAAGATCTTATAGTGTGGCTACTACTGGCCTACCATCCACCAAGATGCTCATGACTATGCTAAAGCTTGTGATAAGTGCCAGAGAGAGGGTGGTGTTTCTCGAAAGCATGAGCTCCCACTTAACCCCATCATAGTTATCAAGTTATTTGATGTATGGGGTATAGACTTTATGGGACCGTTCGTCAGTTCTTATGGGAACAAGTATATCTTAGTTTCATTGGTCTATATCTCAAAATGGGTGGAGGCGGTTGCAGTTCTCAACAATGAAGGTAAAAGTGTCATGACATTCCTCAAAAGAAACATCTTCTCTCAGTTTACTCCTCGAGCAATCATCAACAATGAAGGTTTCCATTTTTGCAATCGGTTGTTCAAGGCTCTACTTGAGAAGTATGGTGTGAAACATCAAGTGGAAACATCATACCATCCTCAGACAACTGGGCAAGTTGAGGTAGATTAATGGGGAGATTAAACAAATTCTATCCAAGACTGTGAATGCTAACCGGACATGTTGGTCATGAAAGATTGATGATGCATTGTGGGCATACTGAACAATATTCAAGACTCCCATAGGTATGTCTCCTTACCAACTTGTCTTCAGTAAAGCTTGAGTACAAGGCGATGTGGGCACTCAAGAAGTTGAATCTGGATTAGAATGATGCGGCAAACTCAAGGCTGAGCCAACTCAACGAACTTAATGAGTTTCATTTGAGGGCATATGAGAGCTCAGCGCTGCACTAGCAAAGGATAAAGCTACAACATGATCGTCACATTGAGCATCACCAGTTTTCCCTAGAAGACTTAGTTTTGCTGTTCAACTCAAAGTTGAAGTTGTTTCTTGGAAAACTCAAGTCTAAATAGGTGGGACCCTTCAAAGTTACACGTGTTTTCCACCATGGGCCTGTTGAGTTAGAGAAGAAAGATGGCATAAAATTCAAGGTGAATGGCCAAAGAATCAAACCATACTTTGGCAATGCTGAAAAAGTGCTGACAGTGGAAGCATGGACTCTTGGTGAAGTCTGAGTAACCAAGTTGTCTAAGTCGTGCTGCGACAATAAATCATCCCCTACTTGGGAGGCAACCCAAGATATTTGCTATGATTTTATATTTTTTTTAATTTTGCTTTTTGTAGTTTAAAATTTTCATGTTTTAGTTGTGATTTTGGACTCATAGACTGGAAAATTATAGGGTAACAATTTAGTTTGCTGAGAATGTGTAGAAACAGGGTTAAGGCAACAAACCAATATGAATAAAGAGAGAAAAGTTGGTTCTGCGAATGGTCCTACGGGCCGTGGTTTACACCACGACCCGTATACTCACTCGTAGAACCATTTCCAGTGAGTAGAAATTTATGTACTCCAGTCCATGAGCTAACTTTACGATCCATGGAAAAACATACAGGCCATGAATGGGGTTTGTGAACTTCAGGTAAGTGTCTAGAAATTTGCCAAGTGTTGGGGGTACTTACAAACCCTATCTACGAGCCGTAGGCCAACCTACAACTCGTAAGAGGATTTGTATGGATCAAGCCCTAAAATATAGACTTTGAGACCACAAAACCAGGTCTTACGGGCCGTAGAACCTTTTACGACTCGTAATTGGGGTTTTCTGGGTTCTAAGTGCCACATAAACCCAACCCGTCCAATGAAATAAAAGAGGGGTAATTTTAATTACTCCTCACTTTCCCAAATATTTCCACAATGACAAAACCCTTACCCTTCTTCCTAAACTTCGACCGATATCCGACTTCTACCACCATACTTTTCGGCCTAATTTCGATCAAATTTTGGCCATCCATTTACTATTCGAGCACACCCAGGGTTTCAATTTTTCTGGTTTTTCTTGCTAGTTCTCGCCCGTTCACTCAATATTTTGGTATGTGCTCTTTTTGAAATTTCTTTTTTGCCATAAAATTCATGTTATTGGTTTGAGACACTATTAAGGTTGGTTTTATGTTGCTTCTTGCCCTAATGGTTAGTGTTGCCTGAGAATGGGGTGTATGATATGATTATCACTGTTCGATTGCAAATTGTAGCCTTGAAATTTTTGTGAATACTTATACCCATGCCTAATTGATAATCATTCTTGCGAAATCACTGATACCATTAAGTATAATTGTCATGACCCGAGCCTAGGAGTGACATGGTGAATGGGAACCCAAGAGTCCCCAAACAAGCCTCGTAACATACATTCACTCATTATTGCTTCGGAAGCGCATAAATATGCATTAAACACATAGTTCTATGGGGCGGATAAGTATGACTCACACTATGGGGATATCACAGGGATAAGGATTATTGACATAAATTCACATAACACATAACACACATAAAACTAAGGGAAGGGTAAGGAGGACTCAAGCTGTGGGGATATCATAGGACTTAGGACTTTCCATATCATCTCATATCACATATTCATATTATCTATAGATAATACATGATCATAGCATCTCAAAATACACATAGCATAATCATACGAAAGACTACAAGATGTCCAACAATGCCTCTAGTCTAGAATAGGTCGGGGGCCAAGATACGTCCCGGGCTCACTCTTAAAGTAAGGACAATAACATCATATCATAAAAAGGTAAATAGGAGGTGGCTTGTCCTTGGATGATAGGACTTACCACAAACAACTAATTGTCAATCAAGCTAGCCGTCAAGAGGTGGAAGATGATAGTCTCCAGTCCATACATGGTTAGATCATGTATGCAAAAGAGTATGTGTTAGTACATTTAAATGTACTAAGTATGTGGGCATGAATATGCTTATGAACATATGATCCTACAAATCAAATTTAGATGACAAGGGCATATATATATAAAAATAAGTATATAGGAAGAATACAATATCAATATGCCATTAAATCCATGATGCATGAATACCATAATACTTAACATAGCGGGAATGGAACCTCAACCGACATAAGACCAAGTGAGATATAACTTGGAACTTCGCCGTCTACCCCACAACGGAAAAAAAAAGTGACCTACTTGCCAAAGGTAGATCCATACATAATCATCCTTAAAAAATGGCCTATATGAACCTATGTTAGGCACGTAGTTTATGGGAAAAGAGTAAGGACCCTTGGGGATAGCCTCTATGTCATGACCCGATCATGATAGCGTCTGCTAGGTCCCACCTATAGAAAAACCGATTTCCAACCCAAAGCTACCTATCCTAACTTCTAGTCATTCCTAAATCAACCCCATAATAACATAATAGCAGAAACCTACCCACAATCTGAAAGTCAACTGTACAGAACTATAATACACACAAAAACATAACATATACATATATAAGGACCATAATATATACAACTCAAGAGAGAACCTATGAAATACATCAAATAATACTGTACAAGGCCAAATATCCGGAAGCAATAGATGATCATTAAAAGGGAGAAGACTGCAAGGTAGAAAAAATTGTCAACACTCACCAAACGTTTATTGAGCGCTCCCAAAACTCCCCCAACATAACAGCCACAACCCGTACCTGGACCTGCACCATGGGAAGATGCAGAAAGTAGGGGTGAGTACCAGAAAAGGGCACCCAGCAAGAATCATCTAGCGATCGAGTGGAAAATAAACATGTATAATCCCAAACATATAAAGAACTGTAGCAGTGTAGCAAAAAATAAACTCAGTACAAGGCATAAACATATTTGGAAACCCTCTAACCATAACTGAACCAACTAGAATGATGAATATTGATAAACTAAACCAATCGAGTCAAGGAGTCATGATACACTGAACCAACCCAACTCTAACTACAAAAGAGAATATAGACCCCAAATTGGAATAACAAATACGACTCAATGTGTACTCTAGTTTGGAATGTACCTCAGACCATGCCTGGAATAAACCTCAGGCAACCCCGTGGACTGGACATCAGGCGATCAAGAAGCTAAGACGATACTAACTGATGAATACCACATTGACGCCCTAGTCACTACGCCTGTACGCCACCCGGCCCCCCATAAGCCTGAAAGGTACACCCACACACAATATAGAATTGACCGACCATCACAGAACCCCACATAACAATCACAGAGCCTAAATCTCCACATCATCAAAACAAGGGTCAGCTGTATATGGGTGTAAAACCCTATTGTCTAAGGCTAAATGCCCCCTGGACCCCCATAAGCCCAGAAGGTACACCCACACACAATCAGGGTGTGAAAAGATGAGTGGATCCACGGGTAAATAATTGAGCCCTCAACTCCAACATCACAATAGTAACGGGTTCTCGACCCATCAAAAGTGGTATCACACTGGGACTCAAACCCCTAGCATTACCCGGGGACTCTAACCCCTGGGTCTTCCGACCTGGCCTCCGATCGGGCAGTCATCCAAGGCCACGTGGTCTGACCATAACATAAAAATGGGACGTATCTTCCGTGGGAGAAAGAATCCCCCTAACAAAATCAATAATATCACAATATCAGAGTGTCAATCATGGGGCCTTTCCCTACAAAGTATCAATCATGGGGCCTAACCTACAGAATATTAATGAGGTCCTCGACCCAAAACTCAACCAACACTCGATCCTCAGAATCTGTATTCGCCACCAAGAATTACAGTCATGGCCACCAGACTCGGACCTTAGGGCGGTCACTCGAGTCTCAGACCCATGGACGTGGTCACCGTAGCTCAAATGATATTGTGGAGCGTTATTTGGGATTAGCCATCAAACAATCACTCACTCAACCAATCTATTTGGATTCAAAACTCCAATGTCATGTCGTGCCCAGAGTAAACGTAGGCGAGGATAATTATATCGTGCCCAGAGTGAACGTAGGTGATGACCTCACAACCTAGACATCCCACAATCTCAACAGATGCCTCAGTATGAGATAGAGAGAACCAATGCCCAATAACCATTAGTAGTACATCGGAGCATATGTATGACACAATCACCGTAGGGTCATTCCTAACAAAGTCCAAGTATACCATACCCTCGTCAATCATAAGCACCCAAAGTAATAATAGACAATCATAGTACATCACAAATATCCAGGATAACTGAAACCCACAGAGTCATATCTATGCCAGAATCAAGCCACAATACGGCATAAAAATCAATATACAATCTTCTGGTAACCATATCTCAATAGCAGCAACCTCTGCACACTCATACAAGTATAAGTCGGGTTAGTACACATGCCTTTCCTAAGCACTAACTCATTTATGGTCCTTACCCAACCCATTTCTCTATGTAAGGCAACTTATAGGGCAACGTCGGTACAACCTAAGCCAAGTCCCAAGAGGCTACATAATCAGAAGGGTATCACTTACCTAGAGTCATATCACAACCCAGCTGCTATACAAAATATCAACTAAAGCAACTATGTGCCGGCCCACTGATAACGTGTCCCTCTCTAAACAGAGTATTAGCCCCTAAGACTACCTATGGCTAGTGTATCCTCATAGATAGCCCAGGAAGCCCGTAAAATATGGCCTAAACCTCACTAACAAGGTCTCACTCCCGTCCCTAACCTGCTAGTGGCTCACTAGCAATACCTCTCGTATCACCGAATGCTAGGCTCCCTTAGGGGTATACTATAACCACCCCTATAACATGGTGTATTTCTTCTGTCATTAACCAGTAGCACAAGTACATAAAAGATAATGGTGGTATACAAGATCATATATAAGTCATAGGGAAGCACATAATCATGTTTATACAAGAAATTCTACCACAAGTGCTCATGAAAAATATAGACCATCACAACTGCATCATGCATAAACTACCAACCAGATATAAATACTAGATTCAGTGTACACGGGTAGCATGTAATCACAAGTCACCCTCAATAGCTAGTATATTAGCCTTAGACCACACACACATACAAGCAAGATTCAAGCTTAGAGTACACGCCTATCACAAGCTCGCATATATACTAGCCTCTTTCAGGCCCTCTTGTAGCCAAACAATGCAAGAATTTATCTAATACGATATTTACAACTAATATAATCCTCAATATAACAACTATAGTCTAAGAGCACCATATATAACACATGCGGATCCACAAAAAACTATATTCAACATATAATCCACATCTTAACTCATTCACAACACATTCCAAATCAAACATGCAACCATTTAAGCTCAATCTAAGGTTTAGAAAAAGCCTAGTCCACCTGGTATCTGACGTCTCGCACTCTACATCAAACTAACTAAGCTTTTTCCCTCCTAAGAGCTTCTTGATGTTGCTCAATTTTTAAAATACAGTTCACAAGATCAATATGATCGAATTGCCTATAAAAACTTGAAGAATGAGCAAAAATATGTCAATCGGGCCTAAAATGGGGAAAACAGGGATGACACTTGAAATCCCGAATAAATTCCCAAAAAATAGTCCCTACATCACCCTGAGTCTACAATAAAAAATTTAGCCCAAAACGGACCCTAAAAGATCGAGAAAGGGCCCAAAAATGAAGTTAAAAACTTTACCTCAAAAATATTCTTTAAAAAAATTTCTTGGTATTAATTCTCAAAAACCAGACAAAATTAGTGAACACCCAGTATACGACAATGTTCTCCTAGGAATGTAGAAAAATTTAGGCTCAAATTTCACTCAATTCCGTCAGGAATTGGCTACCATATCAACATGAAAAATTTGCACACTTTCTGAGAAAATATGTAGCTAAAAATGGGAAATTACCCCAAATACAGGCCAACTCCCGAATCTTACTTCACCACAACATTCCTTATAAAAATCCGAGTCACATGGACTTTTGAATCACTAAAATTGGAGTTACGAATCACTTTTTATGACCATGAGAAGTTTTCCTCCAAAAGCCCTCGCGACCAGGCCTTACATAGGCTAGCCGTACGCGAACGCGGGTGCAGTGCCTCTGCCATACCATGCAAGGACGCGGGCGCGGGCGAGAATGCGGGCTTGTGCACTAGCTGTTGGCACTAGCAATCCCAAAAACTTCCCCAAAGCATTCTCGGGGCTCCCGATGTTCATTTTATGCAAATAAATAGTGTAACCACATGGATTTTGACGTTCCTGATCCAATAGTGCGATCCAAATTCCACACAGAGCATCCTACAAAAATAAATGAGGGTCCTACCTCTTTCTAGCTAAATTTAGCCAAAAGAACTAAGGAGGTCAAAATGCAACCGGATGTACCCGTCAACTGACAAAGGGTCATTTTAGACTATTTTTGATGTTTTAAAGCTGACCACACCATCGGTTTTTGATTCAGAGCGCGTGAAGTTAGGGTTTTACAAAAATGCCCTTTTTAGCTTCTAATTGAACTCGTTTTGCGACTTTTAGTTCAAAATCAAACTGAAACCCTCCATTCTCAAACCAACTACCCTCTTAGCACAAATCGACCATTCCAGAACTGCTGGAACCATGAAAATCCCATTTCAAGGCCATTTACTAGGGTTTTGACAGAAAACTCATTTTGGCAACTTTAGCTTCTCGCTGACATGCAAACTTGCACAATTCTCAATCAAAATACCCTACAACCTTTCCAATAGTCCCAATAGGCCATAAAAGGTCCGAGGCAATAACACTGAACTCAAACCAACAAAAAGTCACAAAAATGTGAAAATTACCTATAGGGTCATTACGACATCCCCCACTAATAAGACTTTCATCCGTAAAAGTACGAACACAGACATAGATGCAAGTTCCAGTCCACACCACAGGCATGTTGGTCATAAGCAATCTCTGCATCCCACAATTGTCTTGGTACTTCCTTCGCTATTCAAAAATCCAACCATAAATAGCCCACAGGCTAGTCAAATAGTGGCAAATTGTGGCTAGTATGCTCACATTTACACACGGGCCAAATCCCCTTTTCCTTGTTGTCCCGTCTACTAGGCACCATAAAAAAATCATTCATTAGTGCAGATAATACCTAACAGGCCATCCATTCAATGACTCTCAATACCTCCCTTCGTAGTTAGACATCCGTATGTCACTTCTCAAACATGGCCCTCAATAGTTAATACCATTTAGCCCCCATTCGGTAGTAGTTATCAAAGCAACCCCTATCCTTTAACAATACCCGACCATTATCTAACTCAATGAAAACTCACTGGTATACAAGTAACTCATACGAAATTCACCGGCACAATATTGACCCGTAGAAAATAAGATATATAGCTGAACAAGCTAGAGGTAGGGCTAACTCAGATGCAACTGACCCAAGCTACCTCAGAACCACAAGGGGATAGTATTCGAGGCTAAGCTCTGTAGGCTCAAACTAGCCAAATGGAGTACAACATCGATAACCAAACCACATAAACTAGTCAATCCGCTCCCAGGGCAATATTAAAATTGAGACTATCCAACAATATCGCTCGACCCGTGTATCACAATTCTGATTAATCACTATACCAAATGCCCCACTAATAAAAGGGACATTTCACTATCTCGATACCTAACTCGAGATAAAGAAACCTGGAACCCATGCTCAAGTAGGTGATAAACTAAATAATGCAGCTGAGAATGAAAAACCATAACTCAATAAAAAGTAACCTGATAAGGTGATCACATCCCCACTAACAAGCATAACCAGGGATTCAAATAACACTGTCCCAACAAACTATCGATCACAACAAAACCCCAAGGTAGAGGGTTCGACAGCTCAACTAATAGCACAATAATATCTGATACAATAATACACAATCCAATCAAGCCTTCAGGCATATCACTTATCTCATAATATAGTAACCTAAGAATCAGAAAACCCCATATCAATAGAACCATAACCGCAGAGACATAACGTATAGCCAGGGGTATAACTAACATCCAACCTCTCAAATGTGGTGTACACTAGTATCAGACTAACCACTCCACCAATCGAGTAAAATGACCATGTGTATAACTCACAGGACTTTCACTTATATTCAACCACTATCAGCGTACAATCATATAACACAGGCAACAATTACTCAGAATCCCACCAGGTGTAACATACTCATAAACATCAAGAACCCAACAGATCAAACCAACAGTTAAATAACTGAACACACATATATCGAGAGCACCAATGCTTAACTTTACTTCAATCAAAGCTTAACATACCTTCAGGATCTCTATCAAGAGCGCTCACAACACCTATAACCTTTAACCAATAGCTAAGGTACGGATAAATGTATCATAGAACTCCATTATCAACAATATCTCTCATAGCACAATACACTGCCACCACCAATAAAGTACTGATTCCGAACCCTGTCTCTGAGGCCCTTCTACACTTTAAATGCCTGCAAGCTTCCCTGTTCGACTGTTACAACTCGAAGGTATCTACCACTACTCAATGGACTCTAGGGTCTGCTCCCTATCTAGGACTGACAACACAGTACTTCCCTTTCCCGGAGTTTGGTCTCTACGTAACATCAATGTGAAGGGACGAACGGAGCCAAATTCTTAAAAATTGTGGAACCACTGAGAAGGCATACGACAGGACCAATAACATAAGAAAGTTCCTAAATATTCTGTAGCCTTCTGGAGATAAGCCACACACATCTCTACACCCATCCACAGGACTCTACTAGACGGTAGCTCTATACAGTTGAGACCAGTGAACCTTAAGCTCTGATACCAACTTGTCACGACCCGATCTCGATTATGATGGTGCCTGCTAGGTTCCACCTATAGGCAAGATGATTTCCAACTCAAGGATACCTGTCCTAACTTCTAGTCAAGCCCAAATCAACTCGATAATAACAGAAACCTACACAGAACCTGGAATTCAACTATACATAACTATAGTAGACACAAGGATATAACATATACATATATTAAGGACCATAATATATACAACTCAAGAGAGCACTTATGAAATATATCAAATACTACTATACAAGGCCAAATGTCCAAAATCAATAGACGACCATCAAAAGGAAGGAGACTACAAGGTAGCCAGAACCGCTGGCGCTCACCAAAAGTCTCCTGAGCGCTTCTAAAATGCCCCAACTCAGAAACCACGACCCATACCAGACCTACACCATGTGAAGATGCAGAAAGTAAGGGTGAGTACAAAGAAAGGGCACCCAGTAGGCATCATTGGCCGACCGAGTGGAAACGTAAACACGTATAAGCCTAAACATATAGAAAGCTGCATCAGTGTAGCAAAAAGAACTCACTACAAGGTATGAGCATATTTGGAAACCCTCTAACCACAACTGAACCAACTAGAATGATGGATACTAATAAATAAACCAACTGATGCAAAGAGCCGTGATACACTGAATCAACCCAACTGTAACGACAATAGATAATACAAACCTTGAATTAGAATCACAAATATGACTCAATGTGTACTCTGGTCTAGAATAGACCTTAGCATGCCTGGAATAGACCTCAGGCAACCCTATGATTAGATATCAAGCAACCAAGAAGCTCAGATGATACTATCTAACAAATATCATACCAACCCATACCATAACTGCCCCAACTAAAGAATAGGACTGTACGCGGGTGCAAGGCCCTAGTAACTATGCCTGTATGCCACTCGGGCTCCTATAAGCCTGAAAGGTACACCCTTTCACAATATAGAACTGATCGACTATCACAGAACCCCATAAAATAATCACAGAGCCTAGCTCTCCACATTATTAGAACAAGGGTAGCCTGTACATGGGTGTAAGGCCCTATTGTTTAAGCCTGAACGCCTTGTGGACCTATATAAGTCCAGGAGGTACACCTACACACAATTAGGGTGTGAAAAGTTAAGTGGATCCATGGGTAAATAATCGGGCCCTCAACCCCAATATCATAATAGTAATTGGGTCCTCGACCCATCGAAAGTGGTATCACACGGGGACTCAAGTCGGGCAGCCAACCAGGGCCAAGTGGTCTGACCATAATATAACGATGGGACATATCTCCCATCAGAGAAAGAATTACCCTAACAAAATCAATAATGTCACAATCTTAGAGTGTCAGTCACGAGGCCTTGCCCCATATAGTATCAATCATAGGGCCCAGCCCCACAAAATATCAATGGGGTCCTCGACCCAAAACTCAACCTGTGCTCGATCCTCAGAATCTGCATCCACCACTAGGAATTACAGTCCTAGCCACCAGACTCAGACCTCAGGGTGCATCACCCGGGTCTCAAGCACTCAGACGTGGACAACATAGCTCAAGTGATGATGAGGGGATTTATCTGGGATGAGTCGTCAAACATTACTCACTTATTCAATCTATCTGGATCCATAACTCTAATGCCATATCATACCCAGAGTGAACGTAGGCAATGATAATCATATCATGCCCAGAGTAAATGTAGGCGATGACCTCACAACCTAGATGTCCTACAATCTCGAACCAACCCATACAACAGTAACTACCATCTCTCACACACACAACAGATGGCCCAATATCAGATGGAGAGAACCATGCCCAATAACTATTAGTAGTACATCAGAGCATATGTGTGACACAATCACCGTAGGGTCATTCCTAATATAGGACAAGTATACCATACCCTCTTCAATTATAAACACCCAAAGTAAACATAGACAATCATGGTGCCTCATAAATATCTAGGACAATCGAAACCCACAGAGTTTTCTATACCAGAATTAGGCCACAGTACGACATAAAATCAATATACAGTCTCCTGGTCAATATATCTCAGCAGCAACAGGCTCTGCACACTCATACAAGTATAAGTCAGGTCAGTACACATGCCTATCCCAGACACTAGCTCATTTATGGTCCTTACCCAACCCTTTTCTTTGTGTAAGGTAACTCATACGGTAACATCGGTACAACTTAAGCTAAGGCCCAAAAGGCTAGATAATCAGAAGGGTGTCAACTATCCAGAGTCATATCGCAGCCCAACTGCTATAAAGAATATCACCTAAAGCAACTCTGTGTCTGCCCACTGTTAACGTGTTCCTCTCTAAACAAAGTGTTAGTCCCTAGGACTACCTCACATGACTAGTGTATCCTCATAGAGAGCCCAGGAACCCCATAGGATATGGCCTATACCTCGCTAATCGGGTCTCACTTCCATCCCTAACCTTCCAGTGGCTCACTAGCAACACCTCTCATATTACCGAATACTAGGCTCCCTTAGGAGTACACTATAATTGCCCCTAGAACATGGTGTATTTCTCTAGTTACTAACCAGTAGCACAAGTACAAAAAAGATAACAATGGTATAAAGGATCATATATAAGTCACAGGGAAGCACAAAATCATGTTTAAACAAGAAATTCTACCACAAGTACCCAGGATAGATATAGACCACCACAGCCGCATCATGGATAAACATACCAACCAGATATTGATACTAGATTCAGTGCACAGGATAACATATAATCACAAGTCAACCTCAATAGCTAGTATATTTTAATAGCCTCAGACCATAAACACATACAAGTAAGATTCAAGCTCAGAGTATTGTCACGCCCAAAATCCCATTAAGGCGGACTGACACCCGTTGTCGACCAGGCTCGGGAGAACCAATCTGTAATCACACTTTCTATGAACACAATAAGCTATTTCCAGACTCAATCATGCTTGTACAAAAATAGAAAGTAATAACAAGCCAAAAGGAAATGCATATGACCAGGGCGTAGGAGCCACGACGCCCAAAATACAAGACATGACACACTTTACTTTACATAGTCTACAAAGCCTCTGGATAAGAACTGTCTGATGAGGGTCGAGATAGGCCCCGCCTCAGCACCAACTACTATACTATGCAAAATGTAATCTCTAAACACATAGAACTCTGAAGCAACCTGGAGCCCAATAACAGTAGCTGGATATCTTGTACTTCTACTGGGGAGATCTACTAGCTCCTGTACCTG
>JBCEWC010010169.1:0-17940 GCA_038996855.1 Solanum aculeatissimum | reverse complement strand
CATGTCCCTTCGGGGACATCCGATAAAATTGGAACGATACAGAGAAGATTAGCATGGCCCCTGCGCAAGGATGACACACACAAATCGAGAAATGGTCCAAATTTTTTTGGACAATTTTGGTCCAAAATTCCTCAACATTAGCCATGTATTTTGTCCATTCAGGGATATTTGATAAAATTAGAACGATACAGAGAAAGATTAGCATGACCCCTGCACAAGGATGACACGCACAAATTCTTATCACCTCTTTTAATTATACATGTCAATCTTTGGAATATGTATGAGATTTACGACTTGGTGAGGCTTAAGCATATACATAATTAATT
Organism: Solanum aculeatissimum; assembly: GCA_038996855.1. Lineage (NCBI taxonomy): Eukaryota > Viridiplantae > Streptophyta > Magnoliopsida > Solanales > Solanaceae > Solanum > Solanum aculeatissimum. The sequence goes on along the minus strand of JBCEWC010010169.1, from coordinate 17,614 downwards.
TAAGTTATTAACTTATCTACAAATTTTAAGGTGTTCAATCAAAACTTATATGTCTACTTCTTCAGATTTTGAATCCTCTTACTAAAAATTTTGACTCCGCCGCCACTGCCAAGAAGCTATACACTTTCAAAACCAACAACGATAATCAATATACAAACAATGTAATCTTACAAGTGAGATCTGAAAATACATAATTTTACTTCAATCTTGTGAAAATAAAAATGTTGTTTTCGATAGAACAGTAATACATGTCTAAATTTCCACCCTTTGTGAACTTCTTGGTAAGTACTTTATGATAAAATATTATGAAAGCTCTATTTATGTTTTGACAAGTGTGACATCCTCTTAGACTTTCTTACATCTATAAAGGTAGTTTTCATACTTGTCTTTAACCCCACCTCATATATTGATGAGTAAGATCGTTTTTTTTTTTAAATTGTTTTTACTGTATTCCTACTCCTGACCCCCCACCTCCAAATTTTTTTGAAATTTTCTTTTAAGAAAAAATCAAATTATTTGAAACTTAGATTTGAAGTCGAATGTGATCAGATTCCGATTCAAAATTTAGAGTCGAGGCTGAATTTGAAAGTTGATTCTTGGTTCGGAAGTCGAGTTGAGTCCCACATCAAGTGTCGGTGTTGGGGTCGGGTCCTGAATCGAATACTAGAGTTGATTTTCATGTTGGAAACTATTTTCCTAAAAATATTTTTTGTTCTCCAGCAAAAAATAAAAGATATTTTTTCAAAAATATTTTCATTCACTAGTCAAACAATAGAAAATATTTCCGAATCACCAACCAAACATGAGAAAATAAGTTAGAAATCGACTTGTTTTCCAAAAATATATTTTCTAGAAAAACATTTTCCAATAAAAAGCAGGCCCATTAGAGTTAAGCCCAGGCCCAACAAAATGGGCTTAAAGTCCAAGCCCGGCCCAATGGAAACACCCTACTATCAATTCTCCCTCATCGCCTACTGAAAAGCGCTTTTTCTTTTTTATATGGCAGAACATTGACATGCATGCATGTCCCTTCGGGGACATTCGATAAAATTGGAACGATACAGAGAAGATTAGCATGGCCCCTGCGCAAGGATGACACGCACAAATCGAGAATTGGTCCAAATTTTTTTGGACAATTTTGGTCTAAAATTCCTCAACATTAGCCATGTATATTGTCCCTTTAGGGATATTCAATAAAATTGGAACGATACAGAGAAGATTAGCATGACCCCTGCATAAGGATGACACTCACAAATCGAGAAATGGTCCAAATTCTTTTGGACAATTTTGGTCCGAAATTCATCAACATTAGCCATGTTTATTGTTCTGTCAAGAATATCCGATAAAATTGGAACCATACAGAGAAGATTAACTTTTACGTGAAATATGGTAAAGTAGTGGTAAGTTTTTTTTTTTTAATTTTCATTAGTAGCGACTTTAGTCAAACTTTTAATTTGATTTGTTTTATATTAAATCTCATGTATAGAATAGTTGACTTTAATAGTTGACTGAGTAATGTCAATTAAAAGATTTGTATAATTCTGGAAAATAAAAAAAATAAAAAAATGATAGACAGCTAAGTGACACGTCATTAAGTCCTTTTTTTCAAGTATTTTAGGATTGATAATCCAAGGTAATAAAGAGATTGTTGATGATACATCGTATTAGAGCGGGGTGGATGAAATGAAAGTTCACATCCATCGTCTTGATATGAATGTGTCATCAAATCTTAAAGGTAATTAGGTTTATAAAGTGGTGGTAAATCGATTATGTTATATGGGGTGGAGTGTAATCCAGTAAAAAATTCACACGTCTAAAAAATGAAAGTAGCAGAAATGATCATGAATGTGGGGATACACTCCCCCCTCGAGAGGTTGTTTTTTATAAACTCGTGACTCAAAAGATTAGAGATAGAGAAGTTATTTTCGATAAACTCTACGCCCAAAAGATGATTTTGGATACAAATTAAATAAAAACTTACGTAGTAGAAAAATTAAATGAAAAATACTGCAAGTCAACATAACTAATGGTTCAAAATATTTAATAAATCAAAAGTTTTAGAATAGTCAAAGAAAAAAAAATCGACTCCTCAAATAGTAACACCTTCGTGTAAAATGAGACGAGAGGAGTAAATAAACAATTAATCTTTACACTTCAAATGGTACAACAACAATAACAAATATCCAATGAAATCTCATAAGTGGGGTCTGGAGAGGGTAAAATATACACAGACGTTACCACTACCTCATAGAGATAGAGAGACTGTTTCTAGAAAACCTTCGTCTCAAAAGCAGAATATACTAAAAGGGCAAGTCTGATGCACTAAAGCTCCCGCTATACGCAGACTCCTGGAAAGGACCCGATCCACAAGAGTAGCACATCATCTTGCAACCAATTGTGTAATTGTTGCATTGTCAACATCTATTTCCCCATTTGGAATAATTTTGCCCCTTTGATCTTCATCTTCTCTTGTAGAAAATGCAGGCCTCTTAGGGGAATTCATAACTAAATTTTCAATATTCTTGAACATTGATGAAATTTCCAACATTGTAGGCCTATCCAATGGATTTTTTTGGACACATAATAATGCAATTTGCATGCATTTCAATAATTTACAAGAATGTGTTGTATCATCAAGTGATTGATCCATGAATTCCATGCCTTCACCATTTTTCCACATCTCAAATGCCTGTATTATAATTTTAATTAATTTCAAAGTCTTAAATATTAAAATAATAATAATAAGATTTTTTTTCTTTTCTTCATAGCCTAGCTAGATAATTATTTATATAATAGTCCTAAATCAGAAGTGAATTCTAAATATAGAGAAACTCTAATCCAAAAGTGAATTTTGAAACTAAATAAATAAAAGATGAAATAATAAATTAAGAAAAACAGTAAAAAAAAAATTTTTATTTAAAATAGAGTATTTTAATGAAGGGAAAAAAGTTCAAAGAATATTTCTAAGGTCTTCACGTTTTTAATATAATACTAGTCTTATTGTACACGCTTTGCGCGTGATCAAATAAGGAAGATTTAAGAGTCTTTCCATGACTAGAAATCCTTATTTTATCACTTCTTTTCATATACTTTAAAAGTCAATATTATAAATATAATTAAATAATATTTTTTTTAAAAAAAATAGTGAAAAGACGATTTTATCTAAAGCAAAGTCTTTTAATGAAGGGCAAAAAGTTCAAATAACATTTTTAAGGGTCTTCACACTTTTAATATAGTATATTGATAAATTAAATCTCAATAATATATATGAAGTTATTCAAAACTTACATATTCAAGAAGGTTTAAATTGTCATGTAGACATGTATTCTTCTTTCCACTTATGATTTGAAGAAGAAGTACTCCAAAACTAAAAACATCAGATTTTGTTGAATATCTTCCTTCAATTGCATATTCAGGTGGAATATAACCCCTACAAATTAAATAAATAACATTAATTAAGAATATAACCAATAAAAAAAATTTAAGATTCGAACAGTGGAATCAGTCACTGATACTACATGCGAAATTCATGATAAAATATCTATATCACACCCTTGAATGTGTCGATCCTTTCCTAAGCCCTACGTGAACACGATACGTTTTGTGTAACAACCTAACCCGTTAATAATAGGGGAATTTTCATAAATAGCATAAGTTTGAAACTTAATATGGTCAAATAACTATATTTACATACTTACATGGCATAATCTCGGCTATGTTACCTGGAGGGGAGGAGAGAGGCGAGCGAGATCAAGAGAGGGAGGATAGAGACGAATTGTATATGTATATTTGTGAAATAATTGTATATGTGTAACTAATATACATATGTATTTGTATATCTGGCAAACGTGATTGGGAGATGGAGGAGAGAGGCGAGCGAGAGAGGGCAGAGAGTGGAGAGAGGCGAATTGTATATGTATATCTGTCGAATTGACTGTGTATATCTATCAAAATAATTGTATATATGCAGTTGGTATACATGTGTAATTGTATATCTGACAAAAAATTGCAGAGAGAGGCAAGAGAGAGGAAGAGAAGAGAGAGAAAATAACAACAAAACCCTAATTATAGCTATAAATTGTAATTTTTTTCAATTTATAGTGGTATAATGTAAATACATATCATATGTTTACCAAGTTACGTAATTTTTCCTTAATAATATTGTCCGCTTTGAGTCTAGGCCCGCACGACTTTAAAACACGTCACTAGTAGGTAAGACATATTTACTTATACACTCAGCATCTCTCTTGTGTTTTCTCGATGTGAGACTTCTATTTAAAGATGAGTTGTTATATTTTGTGTGTCTGCTATTCTTTTAATCAATGTATATAAATAAATTTAATTCCAAACTATATAATATAATATAATACTTACCTTGTTCCAACTATTTTGTTGGTATTTGCTTCAATTGCATCCTTCTTAAAAATTCTTGCCATTCCAAAGTCAGAAATTTTTGGCTTCATTTGTAAGTCCAATAGAATATTGCTGGCTTTTATATCTCTATGAATAATTGTTAATCTTGAATATTCTTGGAGGTATAATAATCCTTGAATAATACCTTCAATTATTTGCACTCTTTTTTCCCAATTTAGAACTAATCTTCTCACTTGATCTACATGTGAAAATACAAATCAAGTTGATCAAAAAAATAATAATTAATTAATATGGTGTCGATCGACCTAAAAGAAAACACAATGATAAGATGACAATCTCACATTTGGAGAGTGGATGATATATTATGTTCATTATATATAACCTATTTTATATTCAATGGTAGTATATTTAACATAAAAAAAATTGAAATATTTAATCTTAAACAAAATACATCAACTGAAATCCCACAAGTGAGATCTAGAAAGGGTAAATTGTACGCAAACCTTACTATTATCTCATAGAGATAGAAAGTCTGTTTATGAAAGATCCTCAAGCAAATATATCAGCTCCAAAAACAGAAAGTACTAGATAGAAAAATGACTATAGTGAAAAGAAATTGGAAACTCATAAATACAATACAAGTAGCAAAATAAATGACAAACAACAATAACACAATATATAATGACATGACTAATCCTACTACTATATCACAAGGTAAGATATCATCCCACCCCTACTAGCCTTCTACCCTAATACGCAACCTCCATTCCTTTCTATCTAAGGTCATGTACTTGACTGTAAAAATATATTTTTTACGATATATATAAATTAAAACTCAATATAAAATGGAAAAAAGAAGACTTACTATAAATGTAGTAATCCAAGCTCTTGTTGGGCATATATTCATAAATCAACATTTTTTCTTCTTTTTCAATGCAAAATCCCACCACTTTTACAAGATTTATATGTTGTAATTTTGCTGTAAGGATTACTTCATTTTCAAATTCTTCCAATCCTTGAGTTGATGTCTCTGAGAGCCTTTTCACTGCTATTTCTTTCCCATTTCTCAATTTTCCCTATTTGGATTAATTAAAATAAAAATAAATAAATAAAATTGGTACATGTATAAAAGATAATTTGGAAATCTTCAAGTAAAAGGGAAAAAAAGCTACTAGTAAAAATGATATATACAAGGTAAAATATCAAATTAAACAATATAATTAGCTTAATTTTTACATTTTAATTAGAGTTAGAAAAAGTAATATTATATGGCAATTTGATTAGTTGCTTTCATGAGACTTTTAGAGTGAAATGAAAGAGTTGACTAGGCTCAACATGTAGTTGGTGTAACATGACAAGTTGACCAAAGTTGTGGTGGGACGGATAGGATTCTTCAATTGTGAATAGAAGATTTCAGAGATTAAGTTGTGATCGAGAATGAGAAAATATCATGATACAAAGTATTTTTTTCTTTTAATGGATCTTACGTAACGTGAAAAAGAATAAGTCAGGCCTCCCAAAGCAAATACCAGACATTTAGTGGAAATCAAAGAAGAAAACCATGAACTGGCTTCTAAGTTGCTCGGACTCAAATGCGGATCTAAAGGTCGGATCCTTCATGATCTAATTTTTAAGATTTGGGATATGGATCCATGTATGGATACGGGTGCAAGAATTCGTCTAAAAATAATCAAATATCTAAAAATAGAGTGACAAAACCTAAATTATGAGATATTATGCGGAGAACTTGAAGAAAATCCTGTAAGGAGATTAAAGAAAAAGACGTGACATGAAATTTTTTATATAAAAGGTATTCCATTTTGTTCAATTTCACCTTAGCCTTTGTATTATTACTGAAATCATTAAAATCGTCCAAACTTTCTCCATCAATTTTGGTCAAAGTACCTGAAATCGGTTGACCAAATAGGACACGAATTCCATACCCATACCCATACCCACACCCATGTCGTGTCGACACGGGTGCAACACCAAAAGTGAAGAGTCCGAGCAACTTAGACTGGCTTAACCCGACTTGGACTAATAATAGCCTGTTTGACCAAACTTTCGTCCAAAATCTGCTTATTTTGTAAGTATTTTGTGAGGAGTACTTTTGAAAAATATGTTTGACTAATTATTTTGAAAAGCACATTTGCAAATATTAAAACTATACATTATTCTTGATCAATGTTTCAAAAGTGCTTCTTGGAAAATCTTTTCAATTTTTTTTTCTTCTAAAATTAAACAAAATGTAATGTACCTTGTAAACAGGTCCATATCCACCTCTTCCAAGCTCATTATCAATTGAAAAATTGTTTGTAGCTTCCTTCATCTCATCAAAATTAAATATTTGTAAAGTCCTAGTTTCTTCATCTCCTTTTTCTTCTTTATTGTTGCTTCCAATTTTGTTCCTTGGCACTAAAAAAATTAAAAAAATAAAATAAAGGAAAGAATAATTTTTTTAATGGACTAATAATGAAATATTAACACATAATAAATTGAACAGATAACAACAATAACATATTCAATATAGAAAAGGTACGTAGAATATATACTGACCTTTATGAGGTAGAAAGACTGTTTTAATTTTGATATACCTATATCGATGCACGAGAGGGATAGAATAACATTTTGAAGAATTACCTTGAAATTGAAGTATTTTTCTTCTTCGAAGACACCATAGTGTAAAGACAAGCAACAACAACAACATCAATAGTCCCAATGGAATCAAAATGAGAATCAATCGATTGAGTTTTTTCTTCTTCTTCATAGTAGTTGATTGATCAAGATCTGTCGCTTCTTGTATATCTTTAACTTCTAAAAATGAAAAAAAAAACAAAAATAAATAAATAAAATTGTTGAGACATTGGCCTTAACCAAGGTCAATTCAGATTAGTCAAATCAATAAATTCTCGTTAATAAATAAACAAGAATTTTTATGTTAAATTGAATATAAATAGACTAACTCTCCCATCCACAAACAATGTGGGACTTTTGACATCCCTCGCACACCCAAGCTTGCCAACTAAAGGGCAAACTATGTGGACCTAACATCGAGAAACCAAAACTGAGACGAGTTTAGCTCTCATACCATAATATAAAAAGTGGATGTTGGGTCTAACTCAACTCAAAAGCCAATTCATAAGATCATAGGCAAACCCGATATCTAAAGTTAGGTTCTACAACGACCTCGAGTTAATGATTAACTAAGTTTACAGTCAAATATCTATAGACATTTGATGAAGTTCTTAACAAAAACTGTTAGATTTTAGTGAACTCATATATTATACTCTAGATTCGCCTTAGCATGAAGTAAGAATTGCGGAAAATCATATAAAGAGACCAAATTACCTAATGAAGCAGCCTGAGAAAGAATAGAGGTATAGTCATATGGGATTTGCCATACTGCATAACCCTTCAAATTCTTCTGTTTTGCATAAGAAACTTTGGTTTTCACTGCCTCAACATCATCAAAACCAACCCAACTTGTACCAATAGAGACATAATTCATCACATAAGTTGAATTATACGTTGAATTTTTAGCGCGGTATTTGATCATGTCTCTCTTGATACTATTGAAGTCCAACAAACCATTAGTACTCGCGAACGCCTCATTTTCAGCTTCATCAAACAGAGAACTCTTTGGCCCTGGCCCTGTCCCCGTCGCGCCAATTTGGTTATTTTTTGGACTAACCAATGTCCACACATAGCCAAAAAATGGCAACCCCAACACAATTTTTTCACTAGGAAAACCAGATTTGATCCAGACATTAATCCCATAATCAGTGTTCAAATTATTATTTGTTGAGTCACCATACAATGCTGCTGCAGGAGATGTGTCATTTGTTGTCCCTGGATTATAGTAATCAAATGCTAAAACATGTAACCAATCCAAGTTTTTCCTCATTGACTCAATTGGGAAACTCAAATCTTGATCAAATGGTGTGTATTCACCTACCATGGTCAACAAAAGTCGCGATTTATTTGACTCAAGATCAATAGCTACTCTCCAATCATCCAAAAGGGTAGCCAAATTCGACATGTCTTGCGATGAACTAGGCCAAATCCAGGCGAGATCAAGTCCATCAAATCCATAAAATCTCGCGACTTCAATTGATGATTCAATGAAGTGTTTTCTTGTAGGGAAATATGTGCTTGTCATTAGTAGTTGCATTTCAGATCCAGGAGATGATTGATCATTTCCACCAATTGATAAAATTGTCTTGACTAATGGATTTTTCATCTTGACAATTTTGTTGAAGTTTTTAATTTGCTCATCATTTGATATTGTGACAACCATGTAGTCTGCTGATGTGTTGAAGCTAACTTCAGCAAAGCCATATATGATGTGTGTGAAAAGAGATGAATTTATGCTTTGAATATTGGAGGGATTTAATGTGTCATATGTCCAATAACCAACTTTTATCCATGTTTGATCTAATGCTATGGATTTGTGTAGTTGGGATTGGAAAATTGTGTGGAAGAAAAGAAGAATGGCAATGTTTTTGATCAATGCCATAAGAAGAGGTACAAAAAATGAAGTACATCAACTCATTAAAGAAGCATTTAACTTATATACATTGATGGATTGACCACCAAGCAATGGCGAAGTCAAAATTTTCTGTTCTTTTCTTTTTCCATATCTAGTATCTTCTGCTTATGGGGCTTGATTTTTGAGGCGGGGGTTTTCTGGAAACAGTCTCTCTATCTCTATGAGGCAGTGGTAAGATCTGTCGTGCATTATACTCTCCCCATATCCCACTTGTGGGATTCCACTGGGTATGTTGTTGTTTATAAAATCTGAAGAAGTAGCCCTATTAATTAACTAGCTAAAGGGGGTTCGATATCTAATATATATATATATAAAAAGTTATTTTAATCATATATCAATGGTACTCCCTCCGTCCCATTTTATGTGGCACGTTTTGACTTGGCACGGTGTTTAAAAAAAAGACTTTTAAAACCTGTTATCTAAAACAATTCTTAGTTTTTTGAGTGACTTAGAATCATTTTATTAAAGGTAAAATGAGAATTTTAAATTTAAATTGTTATTATTTCTAATTAGAGTAAGATGACATTCTTTTTGGAACGAACTAAAAAGGAAAGGATGTCACATAAAATGAACAGAGGGAGTATAATTTTCTGGTGAAAAAGGTTCGGACGAATCCCAGAACATAAGATGGCTCCACCATGCCACCAAGGGATAGTGGTGATGAAAGGACATAACCCTTTCATCCCTAACCAAAGGTCTCGAATTTAAGATTCGAGGAATGTAAATTTTTTAGTAGGGTTTGGTTCCCCCTTCTAAGGGTCTTAGGGTCTTTCGTGTGCGAATACGGATTAGTTGAGCGCTAAGGTCTAGTGAAGGATGGATAGGATCCTCCTACTAATCAGAAGTCTCATATTCAAATTCTGATAATAATTTTAATTTTTTTTAGATAGAAAGTGTTTTTCAATTTAATTAAATTCAAATTAAACAAAACTCTAATGCAGATATCAATGTATAATAAAAATTAAACTAGTATTATTTTCTTGTAAATTTCTCTAATGATAGAAATTTACATCATGACTTGGAAAAACAACAAAGTCTTGCATGTTGGATTTTTTTAAAATCAATTATTACTTATTAAATTCTTTTTTAAAATATTTAAAATGTAACGCCCACCTACTTATTCTTCACGTTAATTATTTTGTCCTGTCCAAAATTCCAGAAAGAAAGAATAAAAAAACACGTCATTTTAATTATTATTTTTTTCGAAATTGATGGAACATTTTTCTTTTAATATTTCTTTCAACAATTATTTTGGCAAATATCTATCATATATATAGAGTATTATAATATAATCTTTATATTAATTATTTGGGCAGATCGTCTTGTATATCTTCGTACTCCTTGGGTGCAGTACTTTTTTTTTATAAAAAACTAATAATAATAATGTATTTTGGTCTAACTTTTTTTTTTCTGATAGATTTATTCTTTTGGTTTAACATTAAAAAAGAAAATAGTAACAATGAAATAAATCAACTAAAAAAGGATTTATGTTTCAAACTTTGAAGGTAGAACAAAACTCAATAGCTTTCCAGTTCGCGATCTTATTATGTTTCTGATCTTACTTCAGATTCTCTTTCAACTGTGGAAATAAGCTTGTATTTCTATCGAGTTAGTATAGCCTAAGCTCCTTAAAGTCAATGTATAATTAGCGACACGTGAGATGGTAAAATTTATAGCAAATTTGATAAAATTAGCATGTAAAAGAGAAATATTTTTTATGTGATAGTAAAATCTACGATAAAGGAGATTTTTTTTTTTTAGATTCTATGAAATGTTTTATTTTATTTTCAATGATGGCCACTTTAGTCAAACTTTTTTATTTGATTTTATTGAATAAAATAAAATTCACGTACTGGCAACGCATGCTACAGAAAGTCAACAGAGAATAGTTGACTTTAATAGTTGACTGACTAAAGTCTACTACAACATTTGTATAATTTGGAAAATAAGAAAAAAAAAATTAAAAAATCAAAGACAGCTATAGTGACACATCATTAAGTTTTTTTTTCAATAATAATAATAATAATAATTTGAAGTGTGTGTGTGTGTGTTTTTATGGAAAATGAAAATCAAAGTCTTGTGCAATTTTCAGCAATATACAACTTCGCTTTTGACATTTGTTCACATACAAGTGTGGACTAAATTTTCGAAGATGGCTTGAAATTTTAACTATCAAAATCGAATTACGAGACAGATATTTGAAGTTTGAATTATGAAAATTGAACATTAGTTACTGTATTGAAATTTTAAAATTATGCTCAGAGAAATTATTGGCAGGAATGGTAGAAGAAGTGCGCGAGAGAATCGTATCGAAGAAACTCAAAAAAAAAAAATCGTATAATTACTTCGAGAGAAGGAATGCTCTCTTATATATATATATATATATATATATATATATATTTGATTAGGAAAGGGCACGATAATTTTCAAGATAGAAGTTATCATATAGTCATGCTTTTTTCAAAATACAAATCGCATTATCCATTGTTATGGGAATTATTCAAAAGTGTAATTTACATAAATCCCACAGTGGTAAGAGTTAACTACATGATTTTCCTATTTTTTTTCCAAATTACAAAAAATTCTTAAAATTTATGAATTTCAGATACATTACTAGACTTTCGAATATATCAACAAATATCCTAATACATAGGGGGAGGGGGAGGGGGTTGTATCACAGATGGGATGAAGATGTATCAGAGAAGGAATAGGGCATCTAGATATATAAGGGGGGATGTATCCGAGAAGAGAGGAATGTATCCGGAAGAAGGATAGAGATGTATCAACGAGAGGGAAGTAATGTATTTGAAAGAAAATTTTTGATTTTTTTTAAATCGTAATTTTTTTTTATAAATTATAATAAAATAGGATGTATATTTACTTTTTCTTCAAATATGAAAAATGGAATGTGCTCATCAAGCCCAAAATCAACCTTTGGGCTGATCACATAAAGCCCAAAACAAAACAAAAAAAAGATTGGGTTTGTTTCAATAACCAAACACTCTAAGGGTGTTTTCGGTACGAAGAAAAATATTTTCTATCAAAAATAGGTGATTAATTTCTTACTTAATTCTTGTATTTAGTATATAAACAAAAAAAATTCAAAATGTATTTGTATAAGTATAATCTACAACACCAATATTATTGGAGGTGAGAGTGATAGGATGAAGGTGAGATGATCTTTATCGGAGAGCGAGAACTGACGAGAACATCATCGATATGAAATGTCATTTGTTGAATTTGGGTACATAGAGCGGATTTGGCACACCAAATTTATTACATAGCCTTCCATAGCCTTCCCTAGACATATAGAAGGTAAAAATTTCCCCAATAACTACTAATCCACTTGTTTATTTTTTTTAAAAAAATAATTAAAATTTCTAATTTGAATATATTCACACATAAAAAAAAACAACCTTAATTTACATGATGTTGTAAAACCTATTTATCGCGACATTGAGACAATAATTATGAAGTGATTGTTCGTGATACTGATTTGCTGTAATAATTGTGCGATGACAACTGACAATAATTGTGGTGGCATATAATTATCGTTTAATCATAATTAATATATATATATATATATATATATATATATATATATATTTACTTTATTAAAATACTTAATTATGTTAAACTAAAACATCCAATATAGTACATGGATTTATTTATTTATTTTATGAGATGGTACACATATTTGTCACCTTATTATAAGTAGTATTATGTGACAAATTAAAATACAATTACATATTCCATCATTTAATCTCTAGAGATGATGTTCCCCATGTTTGTGAAGCTGCAAAAATTAAAAATAAATAAATTAAGCATATAATAAAACAAATGAAATTAATCTTGAAAGTCAACAATCTAATAATCCAAAAAACTCCTTTTGTTGTCCAAATTAAAAAAAATAAAAATTTATCTATACTGTATTAAAAGCGTGAACGTCCATAAAAATGTTATTTGATTTTTTTGTCCTTCATTAAAATATTCTATCTCAGATAAAATAAAATAACTTAAATATTTTTTCGATAATAAATATTTTATTTTTTTTAAAAAAAAAATACTAACCTGTTCTAGAAAGTCCCCAATTTTGATCTGCTGCCACATGCCATGCAAAGTAACCAAGTAATCCTTTGCTTTTAACATAAGCAACCTTATTCGTAACGCTCTGAGTATCATCATAACTAATCCAAGTATTACCAGAATAACAATAATCTCCAACAATCGTTCCATCATACACTGTTGTAGCGCGATTTCGCACTATATAATCCCTAATTTGGGCATACGTCATTGACCCATCGTCGATCGAACCCGCACTTGATTTTCCATTAGCAGGTGCCCTGAGACCATGATTGTTCGGGTTTGTCAATTGCCAAGCGTAGCCGTAAAACGGGATCCCGAGAACCAATTTCCGCGCTGGAACGCCGCCTGCTTGAATCCATGTATTGGTTCCGTCGCTTCCGCTCACGTGGTTCACGGGATCGAACAGTTGTGCGTGGGAATTGGTTTGTGATGGTGCCCAATTCGGTCCGTAGAAGTCGTATGACATGACATTGAGCCAGTCTAAGTTTCGAGCCACTGATTGAACTGGGTAGGTCAAGCCATTGACTCGAGGCGAATTGGAAACCGCCGCCGTGAGGAAGAGTGTTGTCCTGCCGGAATTTCTTGCCTCTGTGTTGATGGCAGCACGAAACTCGTCTAAAAGAGTACCTGATTAAGACAAACAGAGCTAGGTTCTGAATTCGAATTCCGTCTTTAACATATGGTAGCAGGTTCAACAGAACTCAATATTTCAGATCAATATATGAGTACGTGAGAAAGAGACAAAGATAGACCGACGAGAACATAATGAGTTTATCAATTTTTTAAACAAGAAAAAAAAAGGTCAATGAAAAAATCCTATCTAATTCGGTCGGATTCTTTTTGGCGCTAAAATGATAATAATAAAAATCTATCGATGGTCAATTTATTATTTAAAATAAAATTTTAAATTTAACAAAGCTAGGTTCTGAATTCGAATTTCGTCTTAACCGACGATAGAGGGGAAGTATGTAATGATCAACATGTGCAACTAAACTCAATATTTTCAGACAACGAGAATGAGTATGTGAGAAATCCTATCTAATTCGATCGAGTCCTTTTTGGAGCTAAAATCCAAAAAATAAAATAAAAAATCTATCGACAGTCAATTTATTATTTAAAATAAATAATAAATAATTTTTGGTCAAATCTTTGATCAACTTATTAAAAAGTCGATCCAACTAGAATTCCATATAATTAAACCTCTTCCCATTTCTTCTTTTATGATCGTATTTATTTAAAATGCTTATCCTATAACTTGTAAGCGCGAAAATATTAGTAAAGTGATAATCACACAATTCAATCATACCAAAATTTGTCATGTCAGTAGTCGATTCAGGATACTCCCAATCAAGATCAAGTCCATGAAATCCCAATTGTCTAGCCAATGTTATTGATGAATCAATAAAACTTTTTCTCGAACTTCGCGCCCTTGCCATGACCCCATAGGCTGTTCTATTAGCTCTACCTCCACCTATCGACAACAAAGTTTTTATTGATGGATTTTTCCTCGTAACAACGCTTGTAAATTGCGCGAACGAATCTTGATCTTCTGGAGATATGAATAATTGATTCGATTGAGGATTAAGATTTGCGAACGCACAGAATAGATGAGTGAAAAGAGTGGAATCAATGTTGTTTAAGGATAATCCACTATCCCTAAACCAATAACCTCCCTTAACAACATTGGTTTGGCCATTAGAGAAAATTAATTGTTGGAGGAAGAAAAATAAGAAGAAATATTTTATGGAATTAGCCATTGAAATTGAAGGTTGATTCTGACTTGGAATTTATGAATATATATAAATTTCAAGAATTGAGTTATTAAATATTACTCTACCCCCATTTATTTATTTATTTATTTATTTTTAAAAAGTGATATTATTTTTTTAAAAAGCTATTAAATATTATGTACTGTCTACTGGCGGCTTTTAAGTTTTATCTAACATGTATTGAATCTAGGAGTTTCCAAAAAATAGATAGTCAACTTTTGCTTACATGTTACTTTGTCCGTCACTCATTCTGTTTTTACTTCTCCCCTATTGATTTGATACAGTTATTAAAGAAGTAGTAAATGATAAGGGTAATTTTATCAATAAATATAATATCTTAAAAAATAAATATAATTAATGATAAGGGTGAATTAGGAACTAAGTGTAAAATTATCTGTTGATTTCATAAAGTGAACAAGTATTGTTGGACATTCCAAAATAGTATAGGGGACAAGTAAAAATGGACAGAGGGAATATAATATAATAAATGGAAAAAGGCCGAAAATGTCATCAAACTATTGGAAATGGTATAAAATTGTCCTTCATCTATTTATTAGGCTTAAAATGCACTTGTGATCTACCTTTGGGTCTAAAAATGCCCTTGTCATACACTTTTGTGTCCAAAAATATTTTTTTCTTTAACGATATATTAATCAAATATTTTTTAAAACACGTGGCGACCCCTTATTGGTTACAATTTAATTATTTAAAACTAATTTTAAATAATACATGACTCGTCCCAAATTAAAAACTCGCCCTAACATTAATCCGCCCCAATGTAAAAGATCTTTAACAACTCATCTTAAGATGAGAAGTCTCACTTCGGTAAAACACGGGAGAGATGTTGGGTATATAAGTAAATATATATCTTACTTACTAGTGACGCGTTTTAAAGTCGTGCGGGTCTATGCCCAAAGCTGACAATATCACTAGCGGGCTGGATCGTTACAAATGATATCAGAGTCACTCTTATGTCAGCCTTGTCGATGTGGGTTAGAGTTCAACTGAATTTAGGCGAATCTCGATAAGGCAGGACAAACTTCAGTGTTGAGTCTAGGTGAATCTCATCATACGATGGCGCAAATCTCAGCGAGGACGCTGAGTCCATAGAGAGGATGTATTTAACAACCCATCTTAAGATGAGAAGACCCACATCGACAAAACGCAGAAAAAATGTTGTATCAGCCTTGTCGATGTGGGTTAGAGTTCAACTGAGTTTAGGTGAATCCCGATGAGACAGGACAAACTTCAGTGTTGAGTCTAGGTGAATCTCATCATACAATGGCGCAAACCTCAGCGAGGATGTTGAGTCCATAGAGAGGATGTATTTAACAACTCATCTTAAGATAAGAAGTCCCACATCGGCAAAACACAGAAAAAATGTTGGATATATAAGTAAACAAACCTTATTTACTAGTGACACGTTTTAAAGTTGTGTGAGCCTAGGCCCAAAGCAAACAATATCACTAGCAAGTTGAATCGTTACATAGACAAAATACAAAAAACAAAGTTGAGATGCTCATATATGTGAAGGGAAAGAGCGTAGATTCCTCAATGATGAGATGTAAGAGATTGATATTGATAGATCTAAAAGAAAAATTAGAGAGAAATAATTAAATAATACATAATACACCTCCAATTCACCAAAAACATTAGCCCAAATTTGACCAAGATTCCAATTAAAAGATTCTCTCACATTATGATATAATTTGAATAGTAATTTAATCTGGCAATTATTGAATTTTTATTTTTAAAATATATATTATGAATCAATTAATCATTTAATTAAATCTATTAGCAGCCAATGTTGTTTAAGGATAATCCACTGTCTCTAATTAGAGAAAATTATTTGTTGGAGGAAGAAAAATAAGAAGAAATATTTGATGGAATTAGCCATTGAAATTGAAGGTTAATTGTGATTTTGGAATTTATAAATACATATATATATATAAATTCATATTTGATCAGTAAGTAAAAAATATTTTCTAGTATTTGATTAGTGAATCAAAAATATATTTTTTTAAATATCTCAAGGTGAAAAAATGATAACAAATTTTTAGTTCGTGGCTAATTTAAATTGTGTACGGAAAGGGTGGGGTGAGGGTGGGGTGGGGTGGGGTCAGGGTTGGGGGTAAGAGATAGGGTAAAAAAAAATTGAAATATTTTTAATTATTTTCATTTTCTTTTTACGAAAATCAACAGCCGAACATAAAATTCTAAAGTGCAAAATTACAGTTAAAGAACATATATAAAAATAATTTAAATTTTTTTTAAAAAATTAATATTTTGTGTTTAAATGGTACATAAAAATTAAAATTTAATGGTTAAAATGGACAAAGCTACGATAGAGTATTAAAATAAAAATTAGGGGTAACTTATGGGGATCGATTGTGTGTGTGATGAGTGATCGTATTGATGGTGACAAGAAATAAAATTAAACTTTAAAAAAATAAATATTTTTTTGACTTTCACTCTCTTAGGTAATGATGATGATTGCAATAAATGTGTGGAAATTTACAAATTGAAATAATTAAAGCTGGTAAATATTTTGGGTAAATGGATATGCTTATGGGCATTACAATCCATAGGGATAGTAAATCTCGAAGAAACAAAAAATACTAAGTGATTTCTTCTCATATGTCTGAACCTCAGAGGATAAAGTTATATGTTGCTGGTGGAAGGTGGCAAATATTTCGCAAAATTGATCGAGGTGCAGGCAAGTTGCCCTGAACATCACAGTTATAAAAAAACAAATAATTAGTTTTGATTGAACACCTTAAAATTTGTAGATAAGTTAATAACTTAAATTAATTATGTATATGCTTAAGCCTCACCA
>JBCEWC010010168.1:0-17942 GCA_038996855.1 Solanum aculeatissimum | reverse complement strand
GGCTTATGGACAAACTCTAAACTCTTGTACTCCGACTCGAATGTTGAATGTTATGTTTATGAAATCTTTGTTTATTTTGATTTAATTATGAGTATTGTCATTTTAGCATTCTTATGATATGAATGTTGGGGATTTGAATGACTATGTGTTATGTGAACTCATGTTATCCCATTCCCGAAAATGTGCTCATAGATTGAATTCCAAGTCCCCAATTCCCTAGAATTTATGTGTTATGTATTTATTTTTCGCGCTTCCGAATCGATGATGAGTGTAATGATGCTATGATGGCTTGATCGAGGACTTTCGGATTCTCCTTCGCCATGTCACATCTAGGGCCCCTATCCGGGTCGTGACATTGGTACTGATAGAAAAAAAGCTCTTAGTCATTGATTTGTCCCTTGCGCCACATAAAGGGTTAGTCTTTGCTACCTTGTCTAGTCATTCAACTATCACAAGAAAAGTGAAATCCAAGAATGAACTTCCCGTTATGGTGTTAGCTACTACTTTGCAATTATCATCAAATGCTCAATAAAAGATCTCCACTAAGGAATAATCAACAATCTTGTGGTCTGGAACACTTCTCAAGAACTTTGTGAACCGCTCCCATGTAGTACTAATCAAATCACAAGGAAATTGCTCAAAGTTATTTATCTGATCCTTTAGCTTCAACTTCTTTGGCTTGGGAAAATACCTCTCCAAAAAGGCTTTCTGTTTTTCGCTCAGGTAGTGATAGAACCCTGCAAAAGTTCGGATAACTATATTGTCACCTCACCTGTGAAAGATAACGAGAATACATGGAGCCCAACGATATCCATGGACAGATTTTGATTTCTCATCATGCTCTTGCAGACGAAAACAATATTGTGTATATAGTTATGTGGATCCTCTAATGGTAAGCTCATAAACAACCCTCTATTCTACAACATCTGTAGTTACTCACTCGATATGAAAAACTTAGTATCCTCCTACAAAGGAGGTAACATAATAGATTTGGTGATATCCACTGCTATAGGATCAAGTCTATATTGATTCCATGCATTAGCAACTGTTTGTTGACCTTATAGATGTGAATTCACATCCTCAAGTGGTTGTGGGACTTGTTCATTCAGATTGAGTGCAATGTTTGCAGCGTTATTTGAGTTATCCTGGGTCATTCTTCGTAACATTCTCTAGATCTCTACATCAAGTGGAGTTAAGGAACTGCCTCTACTGCAAGTACTAGGCATACACTACACCTGTATGTTGAAAGAAAAACAAAAACAAGTAAAATAAGAAAAATGAGGATTAACTCACAAATCACCCTAATTAAACCAATCTAAAAGTCGTTTTCCCCGGCAATGGTGCCAAAATTTAATCATGCCTAAACTACACTTCTCAACTAAGGTATAAATGGTTGTTGTTCAAATATAGAACCTAACAACCGTTAGGGTCGATCGCACGAGGAATAAGGTCTAAACTTGAGTAATTAAAGCAATTAAGATGAATTAATGTACGTACTTCCTGACAAGAGGGTTGATAAAGAGTAACAATTAAACCTAAACTAATATCAAACAATCAAGTGCAAGTGTTGTAAATTTAGTGAGAGAAGTAACTAGGGTATTGTGTTCCATATGAATTCATAACTCAGTGTAACTAGATAATCATAACCTTTTCTAGTGTGTAGCATGAAGAACTGGTAAGTTATGTTCACCTAGCTCTTTGATCCAGACACTAAGAAAATTCACCACGTGACTGTATTCATCTATGGGTGTTGCATTACTAACCCTTACCTTGTCCCAGTACAACCGTCCCTTGATCCGTTCAGACTGAATAGACAAGTGTAATCATGTTGAATCCTGTTGTTTTATCCTTTTTTCATTCATTACCCCCTTGATCCAATAGGTAATAATTAGGCAAGTTCTAACGTTTGCAACCATTAAAAAGCATTCAAAACAAAGAGATAAATAATACATGCATGCACACTTTCCAAGAAATTATCCAATTTTTACTTTGTTAGTTCTTCATGATTCCCACAACCCTAGTTGTGGATTTAGCTACTCATGTTTGTTGTAGATGAAAGAAATATGTTATGGGTTTGCATAATTAAATACACACAACGAAGAATTGAAGAACACAAAATCCAAAATCTCCATGAAAATCACAATATTATAACTCGAAGATAAAGTCAAAAGTAATCCACAAGAAATCTCCAAGAACAAAGTAATAATCTCAAGTATCAAGTTTTGGACATTCTAACTGCTCTCTCTGTCTAAAAAACTTAAAACCCTACTTATAATAAAAGAAAACCAAATCCTAAACAAAATAGGAAAACTAGAATCGGGGCCTCAGACGAACATAGTTATGAGTCGTGGTTGCACTCACGGCTTGTGGTTTGACTTCGTAGACTGCAAACCTTAGAAACTATCTTTAACTTATGAAATCCTTCCTATGGCCCATGGTTTGACTTACGACCCATGGAAGCTTTCGTTTGGTAACGCTTCAGCACATATGTAAAATCTCTGATCCTCAAGGCAGGAACTGATGTACGGGCTATCAAATGGTCTACGGCCCATCCTGGGAACATGTAACTTTAACTTTTTAAAATCAACCCTTCACTGGATCAGACCTATGAAATCCATCTATGGCTCATGGAATGAACCATGGCCCATAGAAAGTCTCGTGAAACCTCAAAAACTTGCAATCTGCATAATTTGACCCAAAAACTTCCTAACTCCTATAATCCTGCAAAATCAACATAAACACATATCAAACATACTAACATCGCTGCAAGAACATATAAAATGCTAAGTTTAAATCATCAAATGTGTCATATTTTTGCAAAATATCAACTACTCCTATTGATACGTACATCTATAAGGTTGCTTATGTGCCTGATGGGTTGTCGAATATTGACAAACATACTATATTCTGGGAACTATTAGGATTCTGCTTCTGATTGGTCCTTCTGACTCTTGATATAAGATACGATATACCTCTGTATACAACTATTAGCATGGTACACATATTATACTTACTTCATCCTGGGGATGCATGCTATGGTCTGAGAAATGTGATAATTATGCTGCTGATTAGGCTTTATGATTGTTGACGTGAAATATAGTTTTACTAAACCACTGATAGGATAGAAATTTGAATATGACCTTATTAGATAGAGGTAGGTTATATCCTACGAGCTTCCTTAGGTTATCTGTGACTAAGTTGTTGTCTATACGGGTTAGTCCTAGGGACTGGCACCTTGTTCTAGAGATGGGCACATTACTACTGAGGGTGGACCTAGTTGCCTTGGCAGGCATCATTTGTGACAGTTGGGTTGTGATATATTCTGGGTAGGTGACATACTTCTGATTCTCTGTTCTCTTGAGGCTTTGGTTGATGCTGCCTAAAAGTACTATGCATAGAGCCACACAGTTACTTAAATACTGGTGGATTTGAGGCCCTGTGTGACTATTAGGGGTTCGAGGCCCCATTTGACTACTAGAAATTTGAGGCCCCGTTTGATTGTTAGGGTTCAAGGCCCCATTCGACCATTAGGGGTCCGAGGCCCCATGTATGTACAGATTCTTGGACCCATATACCTATACACACCTTGATTATGCATGAGTATACCCTTTGGGCTTATGGGGGCCCAAGGGGTGTACAAACATAGATACTAAGGCCTTACACCCACGTACAGTCTGACACTTTGACGATGTGATACTAAGATAAACCCAGAGGTGTACAAATATAGATATTAAGGCCTTACACCCACATACAGTCCAACACCTTGACTATGTGATACTGAGAGTTGGGTTGTGATACGTTACTAGATTTTGGCCATTGGGATATGAGGATATTACTGATACACTTACTATTAGTTGGGGTTCCCACTTTGTTGGTTCTTCTAGCTCTGCACAGTTGGGTCTCTGAATGCCACAGGCATAGTTTACACTGGATCTTTAGGTTCGTCAGTCAGTATCATTAAACACTATATGGATTATTCAGTAAGGGTTCTGTGATTCTCTATATATGCTTCTTCCTTGACCTTTGTTCATATTTTCTAGCTTTACTAAATTTTCTACAATTGGGCATGTTATACTTACTGTATTTCACTCAGACGGACGATGATGCCTACTGGGTGTCATTTACTGGTACTCACCTCTATATTTTTGCATCTTCCCATGGTGAAGGTCTAGGTACTAGCTGTATTCGATGAGTTAGAGGCTTGGGGATGATTTAAGAAACTTTGATGAACATCAACAACTTTGGACATTCTGCAGTCTCCTTCTATTTTGATGGTCGTCAATTGTATTCAGACATTAGCCTTGTACCATGTAGTTGTGACTTGCTCTGTAGAAATTCTATTGGCTATGTATATTATTATTATTATGTATATATATAAGTGTGTGCTTGAGTCTATAGTAGCTCTGTGCAGATGACTTCCAGGTTCTGGCTAGGTTGTGGTTGTGTTATTAGTGTTTTGTTAGTATTGTCATGTTTCGTGATTCGGGACTGGTACCCTAGGTATTGGATTGGCTAGCCTATAGGCGGGATCTAACAGGCGCCATCATGACCTGAAAGATCGGATCGTGACAACATCATAGACTATTTGAAATGTATAAAAAAATAAATATTAGAATTATTTCTTGTGGTGGATTTTGTTGGACTATTATATTGTTTAAAAAATTTAAGTCAATATGTGTAACTGCATCTTATTTCATTAAACTTTATATTGGTAAATCCACTCCTAAATAAATTATTAATTTATTTTAAATATGTGTGATGATTCAATCCACCAGGTTGTGCAGGCACCTACTTTAACATCTAGATAGGAGAATTCTTAATTTTCAATTAATTACACCTAGTAGAAAATGAAAGAAACAAAAGATAATACTAAAAAGATCATGCGTTTAGCAAGCATGGAGTTAAAAATCTAAAATAAAATTTTTGAAAAGATATTGGACACCCCAAAGGATTCTAGTCTAAATAGTTACAAGAGTTTCTAAAAATACAATGAGAGATAAAATAATAACATAGCCGCTATCACAAGGAAGGAAGAGTAGAAGTTATTAGAGATCGGCATCGTCTTCACCTTAGAAACATCACTGATTCTATAACTAGAGTACACAAAAAGTATAGCAAGAGTAGTATCAGTACAAACAACACATACTGATAGGCATTATCGGTCAATCAAACATTTTCCATATAATATAAAGTAAATATTCAGAAGCAAGCTTGCAATAAGGGACTATACCATCAAATTTTTTATCTGCATGCCCTTACCATTTCGATTACCTTAATCGTCTGTAGTATATGACATGATATAAGCCTTTTAATTACTCTGTCATTAACTCTAATTCTCATCAAGGCCTAACATTTCTATTCCTCATAATAGAGATTCTAGACCCACGACCGTTAATTCGATCTAATCACTCTACCACTTTTATTTAATCATTTTAAACTATATCTGACCTTGAATGCTTAGTAATCCACTTGCAAGACGGTCATAGTATGATAGTTTGAGACTTCTCCCCCTGTATCTATATTGTCCTGACATAGCGCAACCTAACCTGATATGGCGGCTCTGCCATAACAGAATTCCTCTTGTCAGTACGGTCTACACGGAGATAGAAACTCCTACTTTCTTCTTCAAGCACTCACTAAAACACATCATCATAATACCAAACATAATTTGACTCTAAGTCACCAATTCATTGCTTAATAGTCCATCAACCACTCTCCATTTGATCATACACAATCTTATACCTGATTATATGAAATATAACAAACAATCATAATGTACTTAGACAGATGATACACAATCACATCACAAATATGACAATATGGTTAACGTCACCATAATGCTGAAACGCCACCATAATGCAGAATTTCGTAACACATTAAAGAGTCATTTGGTAGAGTGTATAAGAATAATACCAAATAGAGTATATTAGTAATATTTTCATTTATAATATGTGTATTAGTAATGCTTGCATTAATTATATATAGACTATTTATTATGCATTATTTGATTTCGTGTATTAAAAATAGCATGAATTGCATTAAAAAAATTATTTACAAAGAAGTATTTCACAATTATGGTGAACAAAAATATTTTTAAAAAAATTGAGGGGTAATGATGTCTTTAACCATGCTATGCATGCATTAAAACTCTTTGCATTAGTAATACTAAAAAATGCATGGTATTAGTAATGCACACCATAATACACAATAGAGTACATGCTCGTATTAGTTATACATAGCATGAAAAAGTGTACCAAACAAGGTATTATTAATACAAAGAATTAATGCACACATTATTTTTTTTCAATACACTTTACCAAACAACCCCCTAACTTCTGATTCTTTCATAATAACTATTACATAAGATAAGCATGATCAGTTACAATTATGTCAATTTCATCACCATCATACATATAATCATGATCATACACAAATAATTAAATTTGTACACAAATAATAGTTAATAATGACTTTTTCATAGAGCCTATACCCAAACTGTTAGTGTGTCAGTGCACTACCTGATTCAATAGTTAGCATGATGGAACATGACATCTGATTTAATTTGTGTCAAAACGTGACACTCAATCTAATATGTGTCGATACAAGAACCAATTAAGTTACAAGAAGGAAGTAACAAAGGAAAAATACTAAATATAGTCATGCATGACCCACAAATGTGTAACACAGTTATAGATCTCTAAAAAGAAATCGTAGTAGCAGACTACATAAGGACATAGCAAGACACAAACTAAGAATCGAAATATAAATACATGGAGACTTTCTTAGAAGAATCAGCAAAAATTCTATGGGAGACTTATAAGTCTAACTTCTCACAAGAATTTTAAGCATTAGTGAATATGGGGGCAAATTCATATAATTTTACTAATAAGATATATAATCACATCATAGGAAAAGACCCAAATAGTGAATTAATAATACTACAAATAAATACTTCAACTAAGTATTAAAGGTTGGTATCATATAAAGACTTTTCTAAAAGATTATTATTATTATTGCACAATTAGCGAAAATTCGTTTGATGAAGATTTAGACTGGACCCTCTTGATTATCACAAGTCTTAGGATCTCAAAATAATCTAGCAAATTCTTTGCACATAAACTTCACAAGAATCATTTATCATCTCAACAAGAAGTATTAAGGATAATTAAGAAACTAGACTATCACAGCTAGTCATAGACTAATCATAGTCAACATAATACATTCCTGTCTTTATAGAAATACAACACATTTAGCTATTCAGACTCTGTGTTTGAAGGCCTAGGCATGATCTCTCTCATCAATTTATATTATACCATGTAATGGAAAACAGGTTTATAGCTACTCAATTCAGAAACCTGCCTATCTTGGCATCAAGTTGCTGCAACAAGTAAGTGATGTTGATGACCTTCCGTCCTCTTTGCGTTTTAAAAGGCTCAATCTTCTAATAATAAAAATTATAAAAGTAATTAATAAACTACTCTTCCTACAATTACTTTGGGATTCAAACCCACTAGTTCTACCCTTTTGGAATGATTAGATTAATTTCCAATCCAACGACATAGTCTATCAATAATAACTCACATTTAAGACATTTCAATGCATTAATTCTCTTTAAACCAAAAAAACTCCACCTAGATTAACTTTCTACCCCCATCATGATTAATCTAATGTTATTCTAAGGATTAAAGAATCACACAAGTGTTAGATTGATGGGAGGACGTACCTCGTAGGAGAAAAGCGATGAAAAAAATATCAAAATCGCCTCTCCCTTACCTAAGCCAAACCTTGGACGAGTTTTGATAGTAAAATAATATTTTAGGTCTTAAAATGGATTCAACTACACATCCCGTCATGGTGGCCTCAGTTCGGACAAACTTCAGTTAAATGTGCATAACTTTTTACTTCAAACTCCAACTGATTCAAACTTCGTGGTGTGGGAAAGAAAACTCATAGACCTTTACTTTTATAGGTCGCAGGCCACCTAATTCATTATAGGTTCAGAGTTATGGTCATTTAAAATTGCTCTTAGTTAAACTTAAATTTGAAGGTAAATCGGTAAGACACTTTCAACTTAGCTTTGTGATAGGGACATTATATGACCTTAATTCATAACTAATGCACTCGTATACAAAGAAATTGATTTGAAACCTATGACGAGTGAGATTTGTATACTCTTAATGGAGATATTTTCAGTAACGACAGAATAGATCGTTATAATTTGTTTGTGGTTTTTTTTAGGAAATTCTTAATATCTATTGATTTTAGAAATTCATTGTCCCAATAAATTTGAGAAGAAAAATATATTATTTTTTAGGATTGAGAGAATCTTTCTCTTGTTGATTTTGTTTTATTTGGAATTTATATATAACGATTGTAGTTGAGATTTATAAGCATGGTACATTTCTTTCTTTTTTTTCATAATAGAAACTCTCTTTGCCTTTATTTAGACTTTGTCAAATCTCATTAAATTCTTATTTCTTCTCTATTTACTTTTATGTATTATTATGTGTCAGTTAACCCGGATTTTTCTGCCACATAAATCATATGATATGATGGTACTCAACTTTGGAAAAATATAAACAAAGGTCAAACCAATAAATTAGCATTTGGTTTATGGGCTAAGCTTCTAGAAGATGAACCAACCACTATGGTAACAAACCTACCCATTTGCTTACAAAGTCCTTGCGGATAGATAGATTAGATAAATCAGTATTCATGCTTTGACCTCTGACTAAATCATTGCAGGGAAAGCGTGTCTCATACCCCCACCACTATTTTAAAATAAAAACTATACTACATATATGAAAATTGGGGATACACAATTTAAGTTGAGTATTGGGAAAGAAATCTTTAGTCAGTTCACTAATTAATTAAACCTGCTCCAATAATATTATGTTATTATATTTAGATAGGTAAGTATAACTCCATAACCATTGGTTGCTAAATAACTTAATCACATCATTTTTGGATCTTTCTAGAAGTTAGAATAGGGAAACTTGAGAAATATGTGTAACAGGGCTTACAAACATTAATTTATTTAATTGGGTGGATTTTGTTAGACTTAATCATCAAATCCAACAATATTGGTTAATAAGGTAGTAAATATTTTTGGAGGGGAGCTAGATTGTGGCTCCAAAATAATTAAAGGTGATCTCTACGTGTAAGTATCACTCTTAAAAAATATAAAATTAACTATTTTATAAATAATTTTTAATTAATTTGTCGTTAAATAACTTTAATATAATTGAATTTTCATCTAATCCATAACTAAACAAGATTAGCATGAACTATAAAATTTTGTTGTTCAATTACGAAATTTTGCTGGTCGCTAAATTCATTGTTTTCTTGTAGGTGTTATAAACCTGAATTATTAACACTTCAATAATCATAGTTGAGGGTATATATTTTCTTATATAATTCTGCCGTGCGATGGCTCTGTGCATATTTCTAACAACGTTTACTTTAACAAGCTGCTTTAGCAAACTCTAATTAATACACAATTTAAACATATGTAATGTCCAAATTAGTGCTTCCCTTTTAATGAAGATTTTTGTAAGACATACATTTTGTCCTTATTAGCTATTTTCAACAACATATTTAAATTATTGGTGGACGATTAAATCAAAGAACCCCAGCGTGGATACGCGCTGGAGAATGGGCCAAACCTGAGCCACTCAGATTTCATGCAATTTATTATTACTAATAAACTGTACCTATATTTCCCAGAAATACCACTACTAATAATTTTGAAATTTCTCATGACGAAATTTTTGTCCTATTTTTATAATAAAAATGGTGTCCGAATTAAATTGAGTATCTCCGACATTTTACTATTATCTTTCATCAACACAGGCATAAAATAATTACATTTGCTGACCAAAATTTAGACCGATAAAAGAATAACTTACGGGTCATTTGATAGTTAATGAGAATTATGCAAATATTAGTTATGTCAACATTAAATTATGTAGCTATTAGTTATTTCATCTTCTACCCGACATAAGATAATACATCAATTCTCTCATAACTTATACATATAGTATTAGTTATACAAGTTTCTAAACTATAAGCCAAACATAATAAGTACATCTTCTAATTGAATAATTTATTTCCTATATAGCTTCCAAATGTTGTACTTTCTCCATTCACTTTTACTTGTCCACTATAATAAAAATATATTTTTACTATTACTTGTTATTTTTAGCATATAAAAAATATATTATTTTAATATTTTACCTTCAACATTAATTACTTATTCTTCATTATTTTTCAGCACCTAAGATTATACATCAATTAATATGAGTAGTGTGATACAATACTTTTCTTAAGGGTAAAAAACATAACTATACATTTTTATATACCAAATTACATGACTCTACCAATTTTTTCTTATTTACACAAAAATAACAATCCATAATTACAAAATAGGCAAAAAGTATTTGTTGGTATTAATTGATGTTGATGATAGGTTGATTTGATTGGCCTTGGGAAAGGAAAAAGTGATATATTTTGATAATTTATTTGTTATTTTGATAAATAAAAAAATTCTTGTAATTCGTAGTCTTAAAGTGTCTATTCTTATAAATAAACTTAATCATTATTACTTAAGAGCAGTGAAAAAATCAAAATGAATAAATAAAAAAATAACTTAAATAAGTTGGTTCATTACTAGCCATCAAACGAGCATTTAGTGTTTTTTCGTCCCTGATTTTAAGATTAGTACCCTGGATAACGAATTTTTTTGATAAAACATTTGATGAATAATAAAAGAGGGTCAAACAAGTCGGAAAATCACTTTACCGATGTAGCCGTTGGAAAATGGAAACAAATGTAGAAGGTCTGGAAACAGATATTTCTTCCAAAGCTTCCAAAAATCAAGTAGTAATCCAATAGAAACAAAAGTCAAAGATCATAGGGGGCAGCCAAGTCCTTTTGCATTCAACCAAATCTTTTTGACTCCCTATTTTACCCTTGTCCACTTCTTCATTAATATTACTCCACTCCTTTTATTCGTAATAAAACTTCATCTTACACGTCTTTATAGTCACTTGTAAAGAATAATGTTATTATATCCATACATTAGACCCGTCAAAAAATTCAAAAAAACACGTACAACAAATTAAATACTATGGGAACACAAGAATTTATCAACTATACAAAATATATACAGTTAAATAATCAAAACAAAAAAATAGAAAGAAAGAAAATTAAATAGTGCATGATATCATGATGGCATATATAAAAGGTATTCCCAAACTTTTTTCTCTGTGTCTGGTAGCAAAAGCAGTTGGGTATTTTTGAATATCACCCCTTTGCTTTCTCCTTATAAGTCCTTAGCCAACCATTCTTCCATTTCCATATCCAAAAAAATAAACTCCATTTTTTCTAGTTTCGGACAACAACAACATTCCAAACACAGATCGAAATAATTTTATTTTAACTTTCGATATATTATTATAAGAACAACATATGACAGTGATGAAGTTTGCATGGGAATCACTTGTTCCTAGTTGTATTAAGCCACACGAGAATCCAAAAGTAGTGAAGGTGTCCGTTACAAAACAAATATCGTTCCATGGAATTCCTGTATCAGATATTAGTTCTTCTACCATATCATCTGATTTATCGATCTCTCTTGCTGGTTCAAATATTCATTCGTTCACGTTACAAGAACTTAGAGTGATCACGCAGAACTTCTCCACGAGTAATTTCATCGGTGAGGGAGGGTTTGGGCCAGTTCACAAGGGATTCATTGATGATAAACTTAGACCTAATGCTATCAAAGCTCAGCCCGTAGCTGTGAAGAACCTTGATTTAGATGGTTCACAAGGCCATCGTGAATGGCTGGTAATTATCTTTTAACTGACCTCTTATTTTTACTATGTTAAATGTGACCTTTAAATAAGTTTATTATTGTCAACAGACGGAAGTAATATTCCTTGGGCAATTGAGACATCCACATCTAGTCAAGTTGATAGGATATTGTTGTGAAGAAGATAACAGATTGCTAGTGTATGAATACATGCCCAGAGGAAGCTTGGAGAATCAGCTGTTTAGAAGTATGTTGATCTCTTCTTCGTTTTTTTCCCTCATAATTAATCCACTAGATAGTTTAAACGTAATCAATGTGCACTCAGCTTTTTCTTGGTAGCCAGATACTTATATTAATTTAACTTAATATAAGAGTGATAGGGGCAAGGGGTATACTAGAAGTAGTACGATTACATTCACCAAAGATAAAAGAATTCTTGTTTTGTCTACCTCTAATTTACTGGAGTCTGGAGACAAAACTTGCCGGTTCTTACATATGTGTTGCTAGGTAGCTGTAACCCACTAATTAATTAATCCACTTGGAATCGTTCATAATTATTGTAACGTTTAATATTGATCAATTTTTTGAAGAAAGGAAATAAGTATTTTAATAATATGAAAGAAGTCAATTTTTTAGTTGTATTTTTGTGAAAGTTGAGGGGGGTTGTTGTACCACACTTTTCTTTGTTTTACCAATTCCGACCCTACGAAAAGGAGCAGGTCAACTAAAGTTTAGTTACGAAGCAACTATCGGTTCTGTACGTAAAAGTCTCACTTTACATTGTCATAAAATAAAATAAAAAAATGTTCACGTTGTTTAACGAATGCAAGATAAGATTAAAAAAAATATTATATATAATAGTTGAACTTAAGAATCTTTTTTTTTTTAATTTGCAGGATATTCAGTATCACTTCCGTGGTCAACACGGATGAAAATAGCTCTTGGTGCTGCAAAAGGTCTTGCTTTTCTCCATGAAGCTAAAAAACCTGTCATCTATCGTGATTTCAAAGCTTCAAACATTTTGTTAGACTCCGTAAGTTATTATTTCTATTTTTAGTAAATTAAAACCCTAATTAACATGTGGACTAGTTGTAATTCATTTCACTGTTGTCTTTTGCTCATCAGGATTACACTGCTAAACTCTCAGATTTTGGACTTGCAAAGGATGGACCAGAAGGAGATGACACACACGTCTCCACTCGAGTCATGGGAACACATGGCTATGCTGCTCCTGAATACATTATGACTGGTAATTATACAAAACATGATTAGCATGTGATCATATCATCCAAACGTTATTATACTAAATCTCGTTGAAATCTCTCTCGTGTAGGTCATTTGACTGCAGCTAGTGATGTATACAGTTTTGGAGTAGTACTCTTGGAGCTTCTGACTGGTCGAAGGTCAGTAGATAAAAGTCGTCCACACAGAGAACAAAACTTAGTAGATTGGGCAAGACCACAACTGAAAGATCCTCGAAAGCTACGTAGAATAATGGATCCAAGGCTCGAAGGCATGTACTCGGAAGAAGGAGTTCAAAAGGCAGCATTAGTAGCATACCAATGCCTAAGCCATAGGCCAAAAGCTAGACCAGATATGAGCAATGTGGTGAAAACTTTAGAACCTCTGAAGGACTATGAAGATACTTCTATGGTAACATTTGTGTACACAGCTCCAACAGAAAGCAAACAAGTTAGTGAAAAATATGATCATCAAGAGCAAAAGGAAGTGAAGAAAGATAGTAGTGTTAGTCCTCATCATCATCGTCAAAAGAATCATAATAGAACAAGTACTCCTTCATCACCAACAATTCACTCAGAAACAACTATACACAAGAGATTAACTCCAAATTCACCATTGCATAATGGTTTCAAGAGATCTTAGATTAAATTATTATCAAACTGTATATGATATACTTTAGATGCACAATTGTATTCGTATGTACGTCCACACTTCTTTAAATCTTATTTAACTTCATAATACTTTAAATTTGAGCTAAAGCTAAGCTCTTTACTTTTTTTAATTAGATTTTTTCTTTTTGCATTAGTGTTCTTTCCCTCTTTTTTCCTTCAAAAGAAAGTTGTATTTGCTTAGATTTTTTCTAATACGTATATATAAATATAATAGTGGTGTACGAATCAGTTGTACTTAATTAGAATTCTCAATTATGTATACTCTAGAAATAAAGTTATAGCCACGATCCAAATTTTGAAATTGTACAGGCACTTGCTCTAATCTAACTAGATATATAGGCAAACCCCTTCATTACCACCTTTCCCCGTTAATAGAAATAATTAACTAAAACCTCTTTAATAAATAAGAATACTACAACAACAATAACATATTCAGTAAATGGGGTTTGAGGAACATAGAGTGTACAAAAATCTTATTATTACCTCGTGGAGGTAGAGAAACTGTTTTCAAAAAAATCTTCGAGCTCAAGCGCATCAAACCCAAGAAAAAGAAGATGAAAACAACGAAGAAAGTATAGCAATTAATAAGAAAACAGTGTACCTTTGACAAAAAGGAGCAATAACAGCAACAAAATAGTGTGGTAAGTAAAACACATTAAACATCATATGACTATAGATAACAAAAATAAAAACAACTAAACTACAAGAAAATAAGTTTTTAGCAAGGGAAAATTTGATCGTTAAAAACTTTAATTCGATCATTATGAGTCGATAACGATAGAAAATAATTTAATCGTCACTGATCGTTAAAAGTTCTGTTGTTAAATGTTATCGAATTGGACATCCGGTTGTTAAAATCTTTAGCGACAACATAACTTGTCATGGTACCTCCTTTTTAATGACCACATTTTTCCTTTGTTGATTATTATTTCAGTCCTTAAATGTCTTAATTACGACAAAAAATCTGTTCAGTAAACTTTTTCACCTTCACAAATTATCTATTGATCTTCCACTACACCCAAAAATGTTATTATTACATGGTTATATACATATATAGACATCCAAAGACAAAATAATAAAATTTTATAGCCAATTAGAAAGAAATTATGTGACATATTTTTGTATAGTTTCAACGTAGAATAGAAGTGAAACATGTTCAAGTGAGAACATCTTTAAATTACTCGAAATAATATAGAAAGTAGATGTGTCTTTTTCTTCAACTCATTTTCTAACATTTTTAGCTTAGCACTTTCTTCTGGGATAATTGTCCAAAGGGTAAAAAATAAAAATCCGAAATTACATGACCTTATCGATTTTTCCTAATTACACTAATATACCGACTTCTTTATGCAAAAGAGGTAAACATGATTAGCATGTGGTTAATTAAGACATTTGAACAATTAATGGAAATAAATCCCAATAAAAAAAAGTCGTATTCTACCAAATTGATTAGGAGACAATTCATAACCAGTCATTATTGCGTATTGATTATTTCTAATACCAAAATTAAATTTGATGGCTCCTTAATTAAGTCAACACAACTAATTAATTAGTAATGTAATTATCAAAGTCATTACAAAAAGATTCTTACTCAGACCTTAACAACGTTAGTCTGTCCCAAAAAGAAAAAAGGGAGGGGGGCGGGCACTACAAAAAAAAAAGGGTTTAGCGACGAATTTCAGCTGCAAATATATTTCCGTCACTAAATAGCGATGTATTAGCTACCAAACTACAAATTTATCGCCAGAAAGATAAAAAAAATTATCATATAATATAATGACGGATTAACGACAAAAATTTAAATTCGTTGCTAAATTTTGACGCTAAATTTACGAGCCTTCATTTTAGCTACAAAATTAGCAATGAACGTATGATGACAAAATTTATGAAAAACTAGCGACAAAATTAGCAACAAATATCCTGTCGCTAATTAGATTTTATATAACAAAATCTGGTAAGATTAATTGCTACAAAAAATTTCTTCGTAGTAAATTTCAAAACTAAAATTTCAAAGTTATTTCTAGGGCACAATGGAGATAGCTTAAGTTTGAAACTTATATGCCTCAAGTGGCTCTCGTTCTAGGATTTTTTTGTCACCTCAGCGATATCTCGCCCTATCTGGTAGCATGCCTCTCTCCGGTAGCTTGCCGTTCTCTGACAGTTGGTTCCTTGCTTTATAGGATTTTTCATTTCCATCTTAGGTAATGTATTTTTTTTTGCTAGTTTATCCAGTTTGAGTTCTTAGAGCTTTATCATTGTTGATAAAGGTTGGTTCTCTTTCTATAGTCTCAGTCCTCGTACTCCTCATTTTACATTCTTATGGATTTTAATTTTATGCTTCCATTATTGTGATCTGTTCGATCTATTTTGTGTGCAAAAATAATTGAATAAAAATTTGTGGGTATCATCAAGATTCTTTGAGACTTTTTTGTTCTCTTCAGTAGTAAACTAGAATTAGAATTACCCAAGAGAAGTTTTAAGTTATGAAGGAAATTGAACTAATCTTTGTACATTGGAGATTGAGGGATAATTTGCTGGATATGATTTTTTTTGTGTATAGCTCTAGAAGTTTTTTTTTCTGAACTAAATAATGAAATCTTTTGCTAGAAATCTTCTAAGTCAAGATCTTTTTCAGCTTAGATTTTTCAGGTTAATTCTGCCCTGCAAAGATTTTAGCTTTTTAATAATGCATAAACTTGATAAAAAAGATTTTCTTCTTTACACTATATTTACCTTATGTTACTTGACTCGAGGATCTTTTGAAATTAACTTCTCTATAACCACGAGGTAGGAGTAAGGTCTGAGTACACTCTATCCTCTCCGGACTTCAATTGTGGTAATACATTGATATGTTGTTGTACACTACATCTTCATTTTTGGATCTTAAGGAGTTTGGTTCTTTGTGAAAGCTTGTAGCTTTTTAGTTTCTTAAGCATCTGTCATCTTTATCTCATTATTTGTTGATAAATGTAATATATATATAGGATCTTGGTTCTGTTTTATATATATCATTACCATTTTATATTATTTCCATTTTTTTTAGACAGAAGAGTACCATTTATCATAGCAAATTAGAATTCATGTTGTCTAAGCTTAGCAGTGAATGTCTACTGTTAAATGCTTTTAGAATATGACTAGTCATGTAATTAGATACAATCAGTAGATTTTTTCATCAAAATATATTTTATGTGTCGTGTTTGGTGATTAATCTTCTGTTGCTTGTTGCTTTATTGGAAGACTTGGATTTTCTGGTGACTTTTAGGCTTCTCAACAAGTGCGTGCAAGATCCTCCAAAATTAGTCATTGCTACAGCAATCTGGGTGCTATTAGAGTAGCTTAACTATCATTTTCTTTCACTTTTATGTTTTGCTCTGTCCTTCGGTCTGATGGCGCAGTTTCCATTGAAAAAAATGCTTCTGTGGAAATAAATAGGTAGCTTTGAAGTTTCGAATTGGTTGTCTCAATGGTATTTCTACAACAATGACTAGCTATTTATGTTTTTTTTCTTGGATCTTTTCAGCTCTTTCTTAATATTTTAATGTATTTAGTTCTCTTTCAATATGTTCTCCTTATACTATTCCAAGTGCATATCAACCATTAGGCAAAAAGTGTCTTTAGGCACCACCCAAGTAGTTTCAGCTTTTATTATTCAAACTCTTTAATAGTGTTAACAGTTGCATGTTCGATTGTTCAAAAATTGTGTAATTTTAGAGCACTCGATACAAATGGCATTGAAAGTGAACAATCTGCACAACTTAGATTTTAGCTAATGCTATAAAGAGTTGTTAGAGTTGTGAAGTAATAATACAGTGTAGAAGTAAAAGGCCATCAATTTCTTCTTTCTACTGCCATAGAAAGCATCTAGGACTGAGCTGAAAGTAAGGCAGGCAGCAGAACTGGATCCGGAACTATCAGTCCGGAATTTACCGGTATCGGATTGGAACCGAGCTTTAAATGGCTGGTTTCGTCCGAAATCGGGACCGATCTCGTACCGATAATACCGGTAGACACAAGGAGTAACTTTTCGGTCCGGTATAATTCGGAGCCGGACCGGACCGGACCGGTTTTACTGGTAGTCCGGTAATATAAAAAAAATTGGGTTTAACCCGCGTTTTGGATTTTCATTTGGGTTTAACCCGTGTTTTGGGTTTAAAATTCCAAACTTCAAAAAAAAAATTATTTAAAGTTTGATAAAACTTGAACTAAATAGTTTTCAA
>JBCEWC010010167.1:0-17943 GCA_038996855.1 Solanum aculeatissimum | reverse complement strand
AGAACCCATAACTTAAAGAAATCTTAAAATCAAAATTAAAGGTTAGGGTTCTTGGGTCTTCAAGGATGGAAGAAAATTCTTGAATCAAATCCCACATACCTTACAATCACCAAGGGAATTGAGGAATCAAGTAAGCAAGGTTGTCTTCCCCAATTTTCTTCAAGCTTCAACAATGGAGGTCAAGAGAATTTAAGAAATTTCAAAGTGTAATGAGGAGGCTTAGAATGGATGAAAAGGGGTTAGGGTTAGGGACCTTAGGATGCCTAAAAGGGGCCTAGGGATTAATTAAATCACGAAAATACCATTAATGAAACGGACACTTAACTGTAAAACAGAACCAAACGGTGGAGCTACAGTGGCCGTCTAAGAGCACACTGGCCGTGTAAGCAACCGTCTACCATGCCTTAGCCAAATTTTCAACGCGAACTCTCGGAGGACTTTCTGGACCACTTGACGAAGGGGTTTCACGGACCATATGGCTTCACACGCACCGTGTACTGGTCCGTGGAGCCATACTTGGTCCAGAAACCAACCCCACAACACGGACAACACACTGCCCCACTCAACGGCCACCCACACGGACCGTTTGAGGTCTCACGGGCCGTGGGGTGGTCCGTGAGCCATGCCTTGGGTTATGGGGTGGGTCCTGGCCACCCTAAGCTCATTGGACCATGGCACGGACGCCCACACGGACCGTGGACCCTCACACGGTCCGTGGTCCTTGCCTTGGGCCATTTTCAGGGCCTATTTCCGATGTCTTCCAAATTTCAAGCAGTCTCACTATTTTGGCCATAACGTCCTCATACGAACTCCAAATCGAGTGAAACCAGTTGCATTGCGAAGATAATTCAAAGAGCTTCAATTTGATATGTAGTAGCCTACACGGTTCAACCCGCATCAAAAGTTATGTCTCTTCAAAGTACACTGCCCAAACGACCTCTCTAGACCACCAAATGATCCGTTTTGCGTTCGGCCACTTAAACTCAACTCGTGGCTACCAAAATTCAACCATGACCAGTATAACATCATATGACCAGTATAACATCATACAAGACCAACCATAAGGAGTTTTCGAAAATTTTCGGGTCGTTACAGAATGGTTCCGGTCTTAGCTTAAAATTTTTTTGGGGTGTTACAGTACCAATCATTAATTATCATGCAGGGAAATCTTACTTATTTTCAAAGACCTATGAAATGACTGATTTGTAGGTGTTGATTCTTGATGTGCAAATAGCAGCATTATGAATAATGTTCTTATTGTATATTTTGATTATGAGAACTCGTAAGCCTTGGTATCATCAAAATTAGTGCTATCCCTCTAAAATTCTTTGTTATTTTTTGTGGGGTGAAGCTTTTTTTCTAGTATTGTTTTATTTTTTAATTTTAAACTCTTGACTGTTCGTAATAACAGATTAGGTTGAATAAAATACAGTGCCTTGGGGTCCTTATAGGGGTGGCAAATGGGTGGGCCTAGTCAAACATGGGTTGGTCGAAAATGAGTTAGATGAAAATAAATAAAGTATTCACCTTGACTCATATTTGATATGGATAAAAATGGGTAAACCCAATGGATAATATGGGTATCCATATTATCCATTGCTTCTTATTATATAAAGGAATAAGTACTTTATATTACAAGGTTTATTTTTATTCTTTTCTCCTTTTAGAGTGTGTTTGGTGAAAAGGAAAATATTTTCATGTTTTTCTAAAAAATGAGTCGTCCTGAGTCGAGGTCATGAGGTCAAAATTCGGGTCTTTGGGTCAGGGTCGAGAGTCGGGTCAAGTTCTGGTTGGGGTCGGATCTCATGTCTGAACCGTTTTAGTGGTAAGGTTTAAAGAATGTTTTGAATTTGTTTTCCTTGCTTTATGTATAAAAGTCATGTTTTCCTAGATTATAGGAAAATAAGTCCATTTGAAAAATATTTTTCAAAATATTTAAGTCAATTACACGTGAGAAAATTGAAAAATAGTTTAAAAGTATTTTTCTTCATACCAACCACACCCTTAATAAGTGTACCTTTTAGAGGTTCCTACACCCTTACATACTTTAATGAAGTGCAATTGGTGGATACCCATGGGTTGTCCATATTTTATGATGGATAATATGGATTCATCCATATTTGACTCACTTTTAAATGATTGAATATCCAACCCATTTAAAATGGGTTAATTGAGCAGATAACCATAAATTTTACCCATTTTGCCATCCCTAGGGTCCTAGTGTGGCATCTGGTCAGTATATAGAGAATAATGGATTGCATTGATGACAGTGTCACATAAACCTTTTTGCTTCTTAACAAATGATCTTGATTCCATAGAACAAGGGGTCAGTCTCTGCTAGAGCGGTCCTCAATGAACAATTATGGGCTTCACCCTGGAAGCAGCACCAAGTATTCTGGTTAATACATGTATGTTCAATAGCGTGTCTGTTATAGTATATGCCGAACATGAGGTTACATATGTTTAATAGAGATCTGATACTGCTAAGCTAATAATTTTTTCTCAATTATGATCGTGATTTCCTATACTAAGAGTTTACCCCTATATAGTGGCTTTATTGATTTGGTTCTCAATGATCTATGATTGGCTTATGCACCCTGCCTGACAATTATTTTTGGTTAATACATTTATGTTCAATTGGGTGATATAAAAGCCATCTTACAGATTTTAGTTAGTGCATAAATGTCATGATTGCTGGATCTAAGTTCATAGCAAAACCTGAATTTATGGCTGTATCTGACAGACTATTCTATTTACTCTACTCTTTTCTATCTCTTAGGACCAATGCTGGGCACCTCCAAACTTTAAAAGGCTACTGTCAGGGAAACTGAAGTATTTAACTGCAACAGGGAAACTTATCAAGGTGATTTTTATTGTGTACCTGACAATTGACATCTCTGTTATTGGCTTATTTATTGTTCCTCTCACCTTAACCCTGAATTGTGAATACAATCAGAATTGGCTATTGGATTCA
Organism: Solanum aculeatissimum; assembly: GCA_038996855.1. Taxonomy (NCBI): domain Eukaryota; kingdom Viridiplantae; phylum Streptophyta; class Magnoliopsida; order Solanales; family Solanaceae; genus Solanum; species Solanum aculeatissimum. Next base: position 14,969 of record JBCEWC010010167.1, on the reverse strand, counting down.
AGTTTTTATGCCTAATAATTTTTCCTCTTCCGGGTTGATCATAACACCCCAAGTATATTTTCTTTTAGATGAAGCGTAAGTATAGAATAGTACCTATGTCAACACCACCTGACAGTAGAAGAAACCTGTCCATTACACTTTTGGACAGCAGGCAGAGGATCTTCTCCAAGATTGATCGGGATGATATGAACATGCTTAGTACATCTCAGATAGATTTAGAGCTAGCTAAAATGAGGAACATGACACCTCAAGAGGCTGCAGCTGCTGCTGCACAAGCAGTTGCTGAAGCAGAAGAAGCCATAGCTGAAGCTGAGGAGGCTGGTAGGGAGGCTGAGGCTGCTGAAGCTGATGCTGAAGCTGCACAAGCCTTTTCAGTAGCTGCGAAGAAGACACTACATGGAAGAAGTGCCCCAAGGATGGTAGGACATCCTTTTATTCTAATTATTTTGTCAGTGTCTTATCATTTTCCTTGTTTCTCCTTCCTATTCTTTATTTTATTGTTCTTAGGATATGTTCTTCCTTATGTGTGGAACCATTATTGATTCAGTCTAAAAGTCAGTTCTTGAGAACCTTTAATTAACTAATAGGAATCGTGTAGGCCCATAATCTTTACTCATCATTTTCCCTTAACTCTACTTGAAACAAGATTTTGCTAATCTATTATAGTACAACTTTTAAAAATAGATAGTTGTAGGCTAAATATAAATCTTGGTTCTAAATACCGTACCTTAACAAAGTCTCAAAAATACCGTACCTTAACAAAGTCTCTAGTAAAACCTAGAGGACCCTTTGGGGTGGCCTAATGGTTTGGGCTTGAGACTTCCATGTTGGAGGTCAAGTTTGAAACCCCTTACCCTTGAAAGCAAGGGGTTTGCCTTCTAGGTCAAGCATGTCTAGTGCTAGTTACCTCTCCTGTGTGGTTTGTGATTTATTGCATAAAAGCAGGGTTTTTACCCTGTGTGCACTCAAAGAGTAGCAGCTGCGAATTTTCCTTGTCATTTAAAAAGAAACCTAAAGGAACATATAGGAGTGGGTAGCTATCTTTTTGCCTCAAGCGGCATAATCATTCTCTGGGCCTCATTAGCTTCTGTTTCATCTCCTATCTTGATCAATGTTAAATTTTGACTAATTTGTAGAGAGAACTGCTTCACCTAGCTCTGGATAGTACAATTGCACCAACCTGCACTGGCGGGAGAACTGAAAGTTTCTCTTGTAGGCCTGCATATTCATCTTCCTTTATTCTAATTTTGCATGAGAGATTTCTAAATTCCCCTTTTTTTACTTTGTTGGGGAGGAGTGTGGTTTCCTTTTAGTCGCTGATTCTTTTGGGATTCTTCTTTTTCTGGGGATGAGGGTGGGGGTAAGGATGGGTGGTGAGTTGCGAGGAAGGGCCTGAAGCCAAATCCTCCAGTATCTCTGGCAATCTTGTTGGTTACAGCAAGTTGTGGTGTAAAAGTACAAATTGCAAAGTCAGGATGGATGATAAATCACTTAATATCAATGCTTCAATGAGAGCCAAAAAAAAAAAAGAAGATATGTTTGTATTTATCTACACTAGGTGGTTTACATAGTTGATGGAATTTCACCTAAGATGTTTACACTGGCTCGATGCAAATTGATTATACTTATGTGCAAAGCCTGTTACGCTATTATCTGATTGTGTGTAATATCTAGATGATACCTGCTTGATCGTGGATGTGGGAGTTGGAGAATTGGTGGATATAATTCCAGTTTGATGTTGTGTCTTCTGGTTGGTTAGTGTAATCTACTAAAAGCGTTTTTGATTATATCATGGTGTTTCCTGTTCACCAAAGGACATGTCTGAGCACTTAACCAAATGAGAATATGCTGTAAGTTGTTTACTGTTCCATGATTTATTATTTATTTATAAACTCGATGTGGAAGGAGAATAAATTAGTCAAAAGTAGTTTCTGGTCAATGCCAATTATTTTTTCTCCAAGTAATTAACTAGTTCAGGAGACACTTTCTCGGATATATTATATACTAGTTTACCATACGTTGGTCTGCAACCTGTCTTACGTCAATCAAATAATCATATATAAAAGAGCAAAATTATTCAAATATACCGATTGCATTAAAATAAATATTACTTTATAGAAGTAGTCATCTCTTTTAATCGAAATTGGTTTGATTTTAAAAATTCTATATGATTAACATTGATAGGTAAAAATTAATTCCTAAATCAGCTTTGGTAATCGATTAAAAAAAAAGGGATAATTACATAAATAATGTATTATATATCAATTATTACCCTTTGATAGGTAAAAATTAATTCCTAAATCAGCTTTAGTAATCGATTTAAAAAAGGGATAATTACATGAATAATGTATTATATATCAATTATTACTCTATTTAGGATTTTTTTTTTATTACGATTTATAGTATGTTTTATCAATAAATTATTCTATCTTTCTCTTTCTTTCTTCTCTTTTCTTTGTTGGGCACGCCTTTTTTTTTAATATTCTTTTCTCTCTTTCTCTCTCTCAATTCAACTCATCATCTTTAATATTATACATTGTTATAAATTTTATTATTATTTTTTAATAAATATAATACATTTTCTAATAATGTAAAATTAATTTAATCATACTGAAATATTTAAAATTCACAAATAATACTTATAGTACATATTATTTACTGAATTTAAAATGTATTATAGTTATTTATTATTATTTTCTCTTATTAACAATGTTAAAATAATTATTATATTAAAAATATATTACTTATATTCGTCACGTGCATTAAAAAATGTCTATAATACATATGAAGTATCGAATTCAAAATGTATTTCAATTTTAGTTTTTATTTATTTATTTTTATTAATGGTGTCAAAAAATATTATATCTGAATTTCAAATATTTAAACACTATTTAAATTAGTTCATTTAGACAAAATCGTTTTTTCACCATCTTTTAAAACTATTTTATTATTATTTTAATAATATTAAATGTAATAAAAATTAAATGAAGAAGATTTTCTTATTATACTGAAATCCAAACAGAGAATGTTTTCTTAGCTAAAAATAAATACATAGTTAAATCCCTACACAAAAGTTATTTTTTCAATTAAAATAGACTTGATCTAAAAAAAAAATAAGCCAAAAAAACTTTCAAATAATAATTATCAAAAATATTTTTTTTTAAAATAGCCAAAAAATCTTCAATAATAATTACCAAATAGATTTTTTTAAGGGAAGAGGGGAAAATGTATAATGGAAACTTTGAAATAATAATTACCAAAAACTTTTTTCTATTTTTTACACTAAAATTAAGTTGTATATGTTGAACTTTTTATGCCAAACAAGAGTATTTGTGTCGTTATGCAAAACATTCTTAGGACACCCAACTTTTTGGTATACTTACCAATACTACAATTCACCCAATTAATTTACAAAATATATAAATAAAAATAGAAATAAGGGGAAAACATATTAGTGGACTTTGGTTAAAAAAATTAAGGGAAAAGGGAAAAACGTATTTAAAAAAAGTTGACAAACCAGGTAAAAAAAACTTTTTGTCAACTTTTTTTTTTGGATAATTAATTGGTTTGTCAATTTTTTTTTTCCCTTTTTCCTTTATGACTCTATTATTTCAATAAAAGTTCTTCTAATTTCACCATGAATCTTTATTATATGTTGAAAGATTTTGTCCTAAATATAATAAAATATTATTTTTTTCCTTTGTGATTTATAACTTTTCTACTTCTATGAAAACACTTCAATTTCAACTTTTGATTCATCAATCATTCAACAATCAACAATTTAACTTGCTTCTTCTTATTTTACGCTTTTCCCCGAACTTTAATTTCATTCTCAGGTTTACTTATATTATATAGTCACTTTCTTTATTTCATATTCTTTTCCCTTTTTTTTCACTTTTTGAATTTAAAGAAAATAATATTAATTGTTATACCAGCTTAGCTTGCTTGTTTGAACTTTTTGCTTTTCATTAAAAGAGTCCGCTTTAGATAAAATTGTATTTTTACTTTTTTTTTCAATTATTATATATATTATGTTAATGCTATTAAATATTAATTTTAATAAATATAATAAAAATTTATATGGAGAAGTTTGCTTATCGTATTTTGATTAAATTTTCATATAAAGAATATTTTTTCAACTAAAAGAAATTTGCTTTCAGAAAAAATAATTATAAAGCTTTAAAAAGTAATAGTAAAAAAAAGGGTTCAAAAATTAGGCAAAAAAATGACCAGAGAACATTAAAAAAATTTCCAAAGAAAAGATCTAAAAGAAATCACCCAAAAAGTTTTTTAATTTTTCTCTTTTAGAGGCAATTTGCCTTCAAAATAATAACCAAAAAAGTTTAACAAATCCAACAACATAGGAAAAAAAATAAAAAAACAATTTAAAAATAGATAAAAATGATTAAAAAAACCATCAAAAACAAATAAAATCCAAAAAAAACAAATCATTAAATATATAAAAATAATCTACTAATAACAAAATTCCTAAGTTTATGTGATATGTCTAAATCAATTAATTTTATATTTTATACATCTCTAATTCTATATAAGGTAAAAAGGGACCTCCATTAACCAATTGTTATTTACTAATTTTTAAATAATTATTATTTAATCGTTGATGCTATATTAAAATGATAAAAGTCCTTAGAAATGTTGATTAAACTTTTTTTCTTTTATTAAAAGACTCTTCTTTAGATAATATCATCTTTTTACTATTTTCTTCTAATTATTATTTGGATTATCACTTTATTTAAAAAAATAAAATTAGCTATACTCTTAATTATATTATAATGTTAATAGGAGTCTCAGGAGAAGGGCAAGATTGGATAAAAATCTATAATACTAATGTAACTAGCAAACTAAGTATCTAAACAATATATTCAAGTATATACTATGTATAAAATTTCATTCAGAAGAAATATTTATACAAATTAGCTTTATATATGCCATGTTATGAGGTCTATTTTGATTTTTGGCCTTTTTAGTTTTTTTATGTAATGAAGTTACTTTATAAGTTCAAGTAATTTACTTTAAAGAGTTATTCATCCTAAAGAGTGAAGATTATTCTAGATTCAGGAAATTAGAATGGAGAAAATATTTTCGAACAAGAAGAAGATGGAAAAATATTTCATTAATAGCTTCATCTGTTAATTTCGACTTTCAATTCTCTATCTTCGTGAATTGATTGATCTTCTACTCAACATCTAATTAAGTTTTGATTCAAAGTTATTTATTAAGGGAACATAGGAACTCTTAATTGATTCTTTTCAGAAGAATAATATTTTTTTAATTTGTACAAATTTAAATTTTTCTATATATTATATTTATACTGCATAAAAAATAAAAGAGTTAGGTTTATGCTTATAGATATCTTTATTTCTTAATTCTTAATTATTTCTTCAATATTTATGTACAAATTCAGAAAATTTAATTTTATCTTTGATATTTTAAAGTCTCATATTTATAAATAAAAAAAACTTTTTTCACTTCTTTAATTTTCTTTATGCCTAATTATAAATTTGTATCCACTCATAGAATTTAAATAAACTTATCCAATATATTTTTAACTATCTTTATAAAAACAAAATGAAATAAAAATAGAGAAAAGTCCTTTTCTGAAAAATTATGTTTTGATATAGTGAATTGAAGAAAAATACTAAAGCTTTCAGTGGGTCGATCTTTAGGTCCTTTTAATTATGAAACACAAGAAAAGGAAGACCATAGAGTATCAAACATATTTGTTAATATCAAGTATAATCTTTGGTTCTTATTTGATTTTTTTTGTGATTAATTTAATTTCCGTATGTAGTTTTTATTAGTTTTTTATTTTATGTTTTCTATTTAAACAACATGGTATGAATGTAACTCTATTTGATGGAGCTCTGGAGTGTATAAGATAGAGTTCTCGGAAGTATTGTTTTCTAGCTAAGAATGCAGTTTGATCATCCATCTAGAACTCATAATATTGTTAAATGAAAGAAAATTATTATATTTATCAATATGTTTTTTTATCGATTGATGTGATTTACACGTGCAACGCACGTACACTAAACTAGTAATATAAAAATATGTTAATAGTTTATATAGAATAGTCCTAAAACAATTTTTAAATTAAAAAAATTACTTTAGGACTATTCTATATAAACTATTAACATATTTTTATATTATAAGTAATTGAATTGATTTTCTCATCTTTGCCCGTTCATAATAGATTAAACCATTGCATAAAATTAATAGCATTTGTTTATATGAATATTATATTTATTTTAATGACAAGTATTATTTACATATAATTTTTAAATTAACACGACACATACGTGCAAACACACGTACACTAAATTATTGTATGTTAAAAGCGTGAAGGCCCTTAAAAAATATTGTTTGAACTTTTTGTCTTTCATTAAAATACTCTGCTTTAGACAAAATTGTCTTTTCACTATTTTTTCTTAATTTATTATTTCATCTTTTATTTATTTAGTTTTAAGATTCACTTTTGAATTAAAAATTTGTTATATTTAGAACTAGGTAAATTACCTGCAGTTCGCGTGGTCAAACTCTTTTTGACTGTTTATAAATATAATATAATTGGCATAAATTTTTATAAATGTTGGACGCAAATATATTATCTTAGGCATTGATAATTTTTTTTATACATATAATGTATCAAAAAATTATACGAAATATAGAATAGAAAAATAAATCCTAAGAAAAATCATTGCAAATCTTTCATAGTTAAATGCTGGTGACAAATAGAATTATTTATTGTGCTATCCAAAAAAGAATTAATAAAATAATATAGTTATACGTAAGTAGGTAAATTCATGCTCAAAATGATCACAAAAATCATATTTCGGATTGATTTCATATGCATATTTGCTATACTTTCATGCTGCTCAAACAATATAAGAGTAGCAAAATTTACAAATCTAAATATTATTTTTTCGGAGAAAAGTTATGCTTCAGTGAAGTCAGATAAAATTTGTAAATAAAAAAAAAAAAAGGAATTAAAACCTTCTTGCATCCATGTTGTTAAAACGCAACGTTACATTTTTTGTTGTTGTTTCTTCTCCAAACTTTGGCATCTTATCTCCAATTGGACATTATAGGTTATTTTGTTCAATTCTTTGTAAGATTTTGTACACACTAATGTATCTAGGATAGGGGCGGAGCTACAATCATTGAAGGGTGGTCAGTTCGCCGAAAAATTACACTATATATATATATGTCAAATTTTGAGTTTAAACAGATATATATAATATCGAACACCCTTTAAACAAGTTCTCTCTTTAGTGCAGTGGTTAAGTATGTTCACTTCCAACCCTCACTCTTCGTGTTCGTGAAAAAAGAAAATTAGCCAACATTTTAAATTAGAAATTTTTGCTTATATACACTAACAACTTTAAATCCAAAGCTAAAATTATATATATGCATTTTATTTTATTTTTTTTAAAAAAAAAGGAAAAATGATTTTTTGATAGTGTGATTTAGATTTCGTATAAAGCTAGACGCATTTGTTCAACCAGTATTTCACTTTATACACAATAATTCATATATTTTTTTATTATATAAAATTAATGCACAAGGACAAAAAAGAAAAAAAAATCTCAATTGTTTGTATTTGATAGTAACAAACATTGGAATCTTTCATAGTACAATTACTAGATTAAATCAATAACATTCAAACTCACTTATCAAAAAAAAAATTATTTTTGAACACATTTAAAAAAATTTCTGTCTCCGCGACTGATCTAGAACTAAGTGCGCCATTCCTTTATTCTGAATATTATAACACCTTCAGAGGTGAGACTTCGAAGAACACCCCTCCTCTCCTAGAGAATAGTTTTAAAATGTAAGTGTTTGTTAAAATGTTTCATGATGCTGTGGCAAAACAATAGTATAAAAGAAATTTTATCAACTACATCAATGAAATAAATTTTCTAAAAAATAATGTTAAATAGTTATTCTGTACTAATAGCATGTAATCACTGGATCATGTTCTATTTTCATTGAATAAAGACACTTAATTTCACGATTTGATTTTAAGTGTATCATAAAGGGGTTAAAAAAAATGAAAAACATAGTATCTAGAATTTGAACTTGAAATTTCATGATGAAATTTGAACTCCTCAAACCACTAAGTAAACATATAATTTTCTATTTAGGGTATTCAAATTATATAAAAGTAAAAAGTACCTTACACATATAACAAAATATTTTGTCGACGGGATTCAGATCTTGACCCCTCTAGATGTGCCCCTAATCTTAATTTCTTCGTTAGTACAAATATTAGGAAAGGTATGAGAGTTGGTGTCAGTTCTCTTTTCTCCTTCACAGTAAGTATAATCAAATACAATTTCACGGTCTGACTAAAAAAAAGAAATTATACTTATCACTGGTGAAGGCACAAATCAGCGAAGGCCAGAGTAACTGTAAACAACCTGAGAAGCAAGAAACCGATCGGATGTTTCTGGTGATAGTAATACAAACAGGTACAATACTGCACAAATAACCCATATATAAAAAAAATATTCGAATCAGACATCTCAACTAATTAAAATTAATATAAGGAATGAAAGGAACGATGATAAGAAAAATATAGAGACCCAATCCTGCCCCAGTTGATACCAAAAAATGAGCAATTGGGTGAACCGTAATGACGACAGAGGCAACAACAATTGCGAGAAGCAATTGAAGAGTCAAAATAGAGTAAACTTTCCGAATAAAACCCCAACGGAGTTGTGGATTCTCCAACATCGTCAACGTTGATGAGGAGTTTTACCTAGAACCTGTCCTCTTATACAAAATTCTGTCTAAATATGTCCTCTTATGCAAAAAGAGAACATTTTTGTATAAGAGAACGTTGTGGAATCTGTCCTCTTATACAAAAAGAGAACATTTTAGAAAAAAAGATCTCTACGACGCAAGAGGACAAGAATTAAAGACATAAGGATTAAAAGAAATGGTAATGAGGAGTTTTACCTGGAAAGGCATAAGAGTGTTGATAGGAGTCATAATCGATTTATAAAATGTGACATTTGGGAAATACAGTCTAACGTAGATGCAACAATAGATAAAAGAAAGGAAAAATAACGTAATTAGGCAAACATATAATATGTATTTACATTATGCAACTATAGTTTGAAAAAATTATAATTTATAACTATAGTTGGGGGTTTTGTTGCTATAGTTAGGGTTTTCTTGCTCTTTTCTCTCTCCTCTCTTCCTCTCTCTCGCCTCTCTTCTCTCTCTCCGTTATTTCTTGCCAGATATACAATTACATATATGTACCAACTGCATATATACTGTCAAATAGAAAGAAAATGTTACCCCAAAGAGCCCTTTATTTTGATAAATATACATAGTCAATTCGACAGATATATATATACAATTTGCCTCTCTCCATTCTCTGTTCTCTCCCACTCGTCTCTTTCCTCCCTCTCTCGATCTTGCTCGCCTCTCTCCTCCCTCTCCCAATCTCGCTTGTCAGATATACACATACATATGTATATTGTTGCACATATACAATTATTTGACAATATAGACATACAATTTGAAAAATATACATATACAATTCGCCTCTCTCCTCCCCTCCAGTCACATAGTCGAGGTTATTTCATGTAATTATGTAAAATATAGTTATTTGACTATATTAAGTTTCAAGTCTAGATTATTTATAAAAAATTTCCATAAAAGAAAAGGACGTGTCTTTTGGTTCAAGAAGAAGTGTCTTTTTGAATTTGAGAAATAGGGAAAATATATAAAAAAAGATAGACAAAAAATAATAATAATTGAGCTTCCTGCTCAATAAGGCATGTCACATCATCGGGTTAAAAATTGTCTTTTTTTTTATATATATAAGATAAGATAAGATTCACTTTTTGATTTAATACTATTATATAAATAATTGTCTAGGCTATGAAGGAAAGAAAATAAAAAATATTATTATTATTATTGTAATATTTAAGACTTTAAAATTAATTAAAATTTTGATTATCAAATATTTTGTTAATAAAGGTATGTAATATAAAAAATTTAAAAAGAAAAAAATTCAGTAAAATTACGTTGGAAACAAAAAACTATTCTTTTTCTATTTAGGAGTCTTTTTTTTCACATTAAAATTTTAATCAATTAATTATTTAACTTCTAACTATTCAACTCTAAATTATTACTTTGTGTATTCATAAACTATTAACGTATCTATATTATAAGTAATTAAATTGATTTTTTCGTCTTTGTCGGTATATAATAAATTAAACTATTGCATCAAACTAATAATATTTATTTAATTTTATTTACATAAATATTGTATTTATTTTAGCAAGAATTATTTATATATAATTTTTAAATTGACATGACACATACGAGCATATCACGTACACTGAACTAGTATATATATATATTTTTAACATTTTGTGTGTGTGTGTGTCCAACACACAGACATTAGCTATATCTATATGTGATATAGGAGCTATATTGCTCAATCCCACTAAAATAAAGGAGCTAATGATAAAACTTAAATATATGTCCAAAATTATAATTAAATTTAAAACCTATCATATTTTTAAGAGTTTTTTTTCACATAAAACTTCATGTCATGACCCAAGCCTAGAGCCTAGGTGCGACATGGCGAATGGGGAACCCGAAGGCACCCAAACAAGCCTCAAAAGCGTACATAAGCACATCCGTAGTTAAGAAGCGTAGTTCAACCATCATCAAGTAGTACTAAGGGGACTAGGGACTCAGGACACACTCTATGGGATAAGTAAAGAATTTTCATCATTCACAACACAACAAGTAATTTTGAGGGAAAGAAGATATGGGATGCACTTTATAGGAAGTAAGGACTTAGGAATTTCACCATCTTGCCATCATATCACAAGCAACAACAAAACATGGGATAGTAACTAAGGGGAAAATCTCCATAGATACATAAGCGTCACTTGATTCATACATTTTGTGTCATCCAACAATAAACAATACCTCTAATTATAAGTGGGGCGGGGGCCAAGACATGTTCCGGGTTCACCCTCAAAAGTAAATAACAAAATTAACAATGTCTTAACATAGGTAGATAGAAACTGGATATTGCCTTGGAAGTAGAGGACTCACCACGAGCAAAGATCTTCACACGTCGAACTAGTCACGAGAGGTGGATGGGGAAGAGCTCTGGTCCCTACATGATTAGATCATGTAGACAAAAAATATGCATTAGTACTTTGAATGTACTAAGTATGTAGGATGCAATGCAACAAGGGATCATAAGACGATATAATCAAGATGCATATTCGTAAACAAAGGCAACAAGTTCAATATGACATGAATGATCAATGTCTTAATTAAAGCGTACATGGAAGGTAAAACATAAGTTCATAACATAACATACATATGCGGGAGGAGACCTTAATCGATATTATGACTATGTGAGCTACTATATGGAATTTCAATGTTGCCTCCACATCAAAAAGGAGTAGTCTACTTGCCAAGGTAAACTATATCTCACCTTACTGGAACTTACCCATTTTGAGAAATAATTTACATGGACCATACAGAAACTTACCCATTTTGGGGAATCATGCAATATGATCTATACGAATCCATTAGCTACTCATAAACCTATGATGGCAACGTAGTTAAGGTACAATGGAAATATACTAAGGTCCTTTTGGTTCTAACTCAACATTCTATGAAATACATAAATCACAATCATGCTCATAACATGCATAGCTTGTAAATCATAATATCATAATAGGAGTAGCTCATCAAAATCATAACATCAGAAGAAGGCTTCATAATCTTGCATAATACTCATAGCATTTTTGTGGATTCATAACATACTTGATAGCTCTCAATCATTTATAATATTCATGAACTTGCATAACTTGTAGAAAAGCCTTTCATCAACATAAGATATTTCATCATTTAATTTTAGTTCAAAAACTTGGTGGGTTATGCATCTGGTCTTAAAATAATGAAATTCAATAGTATGTGCATGAATGAAGTAAAACATGATCATTTGAAATCATTCAAAACAACCCACCATAAGGATTGAGAAACCCATAGGTCCCACTATGAAAATCATCTCATATACCATAAATCTTCATAGCATTTCATAGTAGAATAGCTTACATAGCTCAATCATCATAAATATTTTATAATATCAACATTGAAAAGGATTCCATGCATTTCAAATATAATGGACAATTTTCAATTCAAATCATGCATATAAATAAGATTAGGAAGTACCCATTAAGAAATCAACCTTGAAATTAAAGGATTGAATGAAAAGGGTTTTGGACTCCATGGGTGGAAGGACCCATGGATAAAGAAATTCACATACCTTAATGGTATTGAAGAAGATAAGAGAAACTTGGGAGAATCTTGAAAATACCCTTGAAGCTTGGTCCTTAATGGGAGAGTCTTGAAACCCTAGAAACATGGGAGAATTTGGAAGAGAAATGTTGGAGAGTTTAGAGAGAACTTTAGGAGTTTTAGAGAGTGAAATAGGCTTTAAAATGGTAAATATTTTTAGTATTCCTGCACATAAGGGTTCAAGGACTGGTCCCAATTGTCCTTAAATTTGAAAAATTTTGTACTATGGTGAAACGAGACTATGACGCGTACTAGTTCCGACGTAGTTTATTTTTATGTGAAGTTTAATTTCTAGAATGAGTCTCAGTTATTTTTACACTAATATGAATCCTCTACACGATAAAGAGAGGTCGCGAACCCTTCGGGAAAGTGCAAAATCTTGCAAAAAATTATCTTTCAATACGGTTGACTTAAAAAGAACGAGACCCCTTTCCCACATAACTTTTCCTCCTGAACAAGAATATGGCCTCAAATTAGCCAAAAAATGTACGAAAGATGCATTATGCAAGGAATCTGTTACTAAGGTACCCTAAGTCACTTGAGAGGTGTTATAATATCTCTCCCTTAGAAACATTCATCTCCGAATGTGATGGAAACACGCTTGAGAGGAGTAACTAGACAATTTCCAGCCCCAACATATATAAATGCATTAATGCAATTTTAAACACCAATTTCATGAAAATTCAAAATTATGCATCAATACCATCAAAATATGTTACCATGAGTATGTATGCATGCAACATGACATAAAGGGCTGAAATACATAACTTGACACCTTAGACATGATTATCTTATTATCCCAAAATTTTATAAGGCCCTACATACCTAGTGCTCAACTTTCCCATCGTACCAAATTGAACCACACCCTTCATGGGTGAGACTTTCAAATACACCCAATAATCCACCTTGAACTTAAGATCTTTCCTCCTAATATTGGAATAAGACTTTTACCGACTTTGAGCCATTTTTATTCTCTCCCTCATCAATCTCAACTTCTCCAAGGCTTTCAAAACTATATCCCAACCTATCAAAGCCATCTCTCCCAATTTAAACCACCCAACCGGGGATCTACAATGCCTCCCATATAAGGCCTCAAATGATGCTATGCCGATACTAGAGTGGTAACTATTATTGTAAGCTAACACAATGAGTGGGAGGTGCTCATCCCAACTACCCTTGAATTATAACACACAAGCTCTAAGCATATCCTCAAGGGTTTGAATAGTCCTTTCGTCTTGACCATCTATTTTGTGGGTGAAACGCTGTGCTAAGCTTGACTTTAGTACCAAGGCTGCTATGACCCAATCCTAGGGCCTAGGTGCGACACAATGAATGGAGAACCCAAAGGTAACCCAAACAAGACTCATAGCATACATAAGCACATCCTTGGTTGTGGAAACATAAATCAAGCATCAAACAAATCAACTAGGGAGATTCAGGACTTTGGACTCACGTTGTGGGGATAAAAAGGGAATAGAAATTTCCATCATCAATATCACAACAAAGTCTGGGGGGGGGGGGAGGCGTTAATAGGACTCAAGCTATGGGAAAATAGGGACTTTGGAAGATCATTACTTTCCATCAACATCCAATAAAAACATACAAGGGATAGGGACTAAAGGAAATCTCCATAGATACATAGTGTCATAAGAGTCGAGAACTCCACATTATCCAATAACATCTCTAATCATGAGTGGAATGGGGGCCAAGACATCTCCCAGGCTCACCCTCAAAAGTAGATAACAAAAGTAAATAAGTCTTAACATAAGCATGATAGAAAGTGGTAGTTGTCCCTGAAATAGAGGACTCACTAATGCAAGACGTCAAGAAAACCAATTAGACATGTGAAAGAGGATGAATTATATCTTTGGTCCCTACATGGTTAGATCATGTAGTAAAAAAATATGTATTAGTACTTGGAATGTAATAAGTATACAAGATGCAATGCAATAAGAGATCATAAGTCATAATAATCAAGATGCATAATCATATACAAAAGATATAAGCTCAACATGACATGAATGATCAATGCCTTAGTCAAATCTTGCAAAAAGGACAATCGAATCTCATAACATTGTATACGTATGTGTTAAGTGACTATAATTGACAAATAAGACCATGTGAGCTACTACATGGAATCCTGATGTTTCCTCCACACTGGATAAGGAGTGGTCTACTTTGCCAAGGTAAACCATCCCTCACCTTATGGGAACTTCCCCATTTCGGAGAGAGAGTATCACAAATGCCTTATAAGGACTTTGCCCATTTCGATTAATATATGATATGAACCCCCTTTTAGGTTAATATATGATAAGATGTCCTTGGGGAACTCTACCCTTTTGGTCATTATTTATACATGTACCTTATGGGGACCTTACCATTTTTCACGACCCAAGCCTAGGGCCTAGCCGTGACATGGCGAATGAGGAACCCGAAGGAACCCCAAACAAGCCTTTCAAACTTTTCATCACACTTCATCGGTCGCAAAAGTACACTCAACATTAAATAACAGGAATTAGCGACTAAGGGCAAACCATTTCAAAATAACATCATAGAATAAGAGTCAAGCTCATTTATAAAATACTTGTCCAACGTAC
>JBCEWC010010166.1:0-17943 GCA_038996855.1 Solanum aculeatissimum | reverse complement strand
AGATAAGTGAAATAAAGTAGTTAATAAGTTACAAAATTCATAATTTCTAAAGAACAAAAATATAACTAAAAAATACATTTCAAAAAAATAAATAAATTAATACCTTAACTTGATGGGGAGGGGCGGAGGTCCGCCGGCCGTGCAGCGGCGAGTTGGTGGCGGAAAAAGGTGCCGGGGAGGGAGCTTGGCCGAGAGGGGGCGGGGGAGTGGCTAGGCTTTGTAGAGAGAGAATGGGGAAATTTTTTAAAGTGAGGAAGAAAAATGGGGTGGGTAAAGGTATATATAGGCCGAGAGGCGACGAACGGCGTCACTTTGTCCGTCTCTTTTCATTAAACGGGTTTGATCGTTGACTGAAAAGCGATGGACTGTCAGTCGTTATTTTAAAAAAAATTTAATTTTTCTCTTAAAATTGTGACGGACGATATCGTCTAGTCCATCACAATTTTTAAAATTCTGAAAAAAAAAATTACGATTTGCGACGGACTGCGTCGCTGTGTAATTAAAAACATATAAATTAAATTTAAAAAATTGATAAAAAAAAAAACCACCAAAATTTGCGACGGACATGTTGATACTGTCCGTCACTTTTAATTAAAAAATTAATTTAAAAAAAAAACACAAAAGCGACTAACTGCGTTGTTCTGTCTGTCGTTTTTCTGTCCGTCGCTTTTTGTCAATTTTTTAGTAGTGTCAAGACCCTGTTGACTACCGCACCAATTCTTGCCTTGCCAGTAGAAGGTAAGAATTTTATTATTTATTGTAATGCATTTTATTCTAGTTTAGATGCAGTGTTAATGCTAGAGAGAAATACAAATGTCTATCTTTAAGACAATTGAAGGTGCATGAACATCATTATCCCACTCATGATTTAGAGTTGGTTGCTATTGTATTTGCATTGAAGCAGTGGAGGCATCATCTATATGAGGTCAAATGCGAAGTATATATAGATCAACACAATTTACACTACTAAAAAACTGGCAAAATGCAACGGACAGAAAAGTGACGGACTACATCTCACAAAAAAGTGACGGACAGAACGACGCAGTCCGTTGCTTTTGTGTTATTTTTTTAAAATTAATTTTTTAAGTAAAAGCAATGGAAAGTGTCAACATGTCCGTCGCAAATTTTGGCGAATTTTTTCATTTAATTTATATTTTTTAATTACACAATAACGTAGTCCGTCGCAAATCGTAATTTTTTTTAGAATTTTAAAAATTACGACGGACTAGATGATACCGTCCGTTGCAAATTTTTTTAAAAAAATTAATTAAATAGCGATGGACAGTCCATCCCTTTTCGGTCAACAATCAAACCCATTTAATGAAAAGCGACGGACAAAGTCATGCCGTCCGTTGCCCCTCGACCTATATATATACACCCTTACCCGCCCCATTTTTCTTGCTCACTTTAAAAAAAATTCCCATTCTCTTCTCGCCCCCTCTCGCCCAAGCTCACTCCCCGGTGCCTTTTTCTGCCACCAACTCGCCGCTACACCGCCGTCGGACCTTTGTCCCCACCCCATCAAGTTAAGGTATTAATTTTCTTTTTTTTTTTTTGCTCATTTTTAGTGTATTTTTTAGTTATATTTTTGTTCTTTAGAAATTATGAATTTTGTAACTTATTAACTACTTTATTTCACTTATCTTGTTGATATTATGATATTATTCAAGTTATTTTGGGTTGTTCATTGTGAATATGTGAATGAAATTTTTGTTTTGTGTTTATGTGTATACTTTAAATTTTAGTTTTTGAAATTAGTTTTTGAAACTTGAACTTTATTTTAGAATTTCATTAGAATGTATTTTGAGTGTTTTAGTTGTTTTTTATTGACTGGTATTGACTGTATAGATATAAATTGAATGAAAAATGTTGCAAAAAAAGCGACGGACAGAATCTCTTTGCCTGTCGCTTTGTTGCAATTTTTACCCAAATAATTACTAGAAAAGCGACGAACAGAGTCCCAAAGTCCATCGCTTTTCAGTGTTTTTTTTTTAAATTTCCAGGAAAGCGACGGATTAAAAATATCCAGAAAAGAGACGGACAGGGTCACTTTGTCCGTCGCTTTTCTATTTTTTTTTTAAAAACCTTTTTTTTAAAATTTGCAATGCTGTTCAACGAAAATTTTAAATAATTAAAAAAATAAAAACAAATCGATCCCGTCCGTCGCATTAATTTTTTTTAATTTTGCGACGCTGTCCGTCGCTTTTTTGCCACGCTGTCCGTCGCTTTTTAAAAAGCAACGATTGTGACTGTGTTACTTTTCTCGAGAAAAGCGACACAATCCGTCGCTTTTTTCCATCTTTTTTTGACAATTTTTTAGTAATGTTACAACATGTATTTACACAAAAGGACTGGAATTTGAGGCAGAAGAGATAGACGAAATTGCTAAAAGACTATGATCACACTATTCTTTATCACCCTGGAAAAGTTAATGTTGTGGTTGATGTGTTTAGTAGAAAAGTAGAAAGCATGGAGAATTTAGCCCATTTGCAAGTTTCTAGGCGTCCATTAGCTAAAGAGGTCCAAACTCTGGCTAACGACTTTATGAGGCTGGAAGTAATTGAGAAGGGAGGAATCTTGGCCTGTATAGAGGCAAAATCATCATTTATTGACAAGATTAAAGAAATATAGTTTGATGATGAGAAGTTGAGCCGAATTCGTGATATAGTCTTGTAAGGGAAGGCCAAGGAATCTGTGATTGATGAGGAAGACGTTCTGAGGATTAAGAGGTAGGTATATGTGTCTTGTGTTGAATATTTGATCAGATTATTCTTGCAGAAGCTCATAGTTTGAGGTACTTCATATATCCTGGTACAATCAAGATGTATCGTGATCTGAAGCAACATTATTGGTAGAGTAGAATAAATCATGACATTGTTGACTTTGTTGCCTAGTGTTCTAATTGCCAGCAAGTAAAGTACGAGCACTAGAGGCCTGGAAGAACTTTCCAAAGAATGCCTATTCTTGAATGGAAGTGGGAAAGAATTGTCATGGACTTTGTGGTTGACCTTCCAAAGACATTAGGTAAGTTTGATTTGATATGGGTGATTGTTGACTGGTTGACCAAGACTACATACTTTATTCTGGTAAAGGTGACCTATAATGCAGAGAAGTTAGCCAAACTCTATATTAGTAAGACTGTTCATTTGCATGGAGTTCTGATTTCCATCATATTAAATAGAGCTATGCAGTTTACTTCTAACTTTTGGAGGACCTTGCAGGCTGAGCTTGGTACTAGATTGGATCTTAGTACCACATTTCACTCTTAGATAGATGGACAGTCCGAGAAGACAATTCAAGTGCTGGAGGCTTCGTGCATGTGTGATAGGTTTTGGTGTCGCTATTCTTAGACTTAGTAATTGAGATTAGATGTCCTTAATGTGACGACTTTTAGATTTTGAGAAAACGCTATGTAATAGACTTAGTGATTTTATTATTTCATGCTTTATAAGTTGAGCTTTCAATTATTTTCGTATTTTATAACTTGAACAACTATATAGATTGGAATTGTATCTTTCGTTCGCCCACCTAGGAGGGTAAGTGTGGGTGCCCATTTTGGATCGTGACAATAGGAGTGAAAGATAGTTTGTCCTATAAAGAGGTTCCAATCCAAATTATTGATTGTTAGGTTCATAAATTGAGGACCAAAGAGATAGTCTCGATTAAAGTCTTATAAAGAAATGAATTTGTTGAGGAAGCCACATGGGAAGCCGAGGAATACATGAAAGCTAAAGACTCGCATATATTCATATCTGATAATGAGAATATTGAAGATAATGTCCTTACTCTTGATTTGAATTGATTTGTCTATCCTTGAGTTGATTGTTGATTGTTTAGAGAGTTTGATTGGTTGATTGATTGAAAAAAGGAGTCTTGATTGTTCTTCGTGCCTCGAGTCCATCTTTAGTTACTCTTCGTTCGAGGACGAATGATCCCACGAGGAAGATAATGTTACACCCTGTAAAATTTCTAACATACCCCTAGATGAGAGAACACTCACATAATGCATATTTCCAAACGTTTTCGGCACATCTGAGGTCGGAAATGCGATCAGCATGAAAACTTGTGTAAGAAAATGGTCTTGGTTGAATTTTAGAGCAATCGGATCAAAAGATAATTTTTTGGAGTAAAAATACAATTCCAAAAAAGTGCGTAACAAGTCGTGTTGCGGACTTTCAAAGTCTGTGTCGCAAACTTTCACTTAGTGGTGATTCCAATATTTTCTACGAGATTAGAATGTCGGTCATAAAATTTTCAACAAAAATTGTACCTGGAGGGAGCAAGTCCGCGATGCAGACTTGGCTCACCGTAGTACAAAATTTTTAAATTTTTTGAAGAGCATTTCAGATTTTTTTTACCCCTCCTAAACTGAACCCACGACCTATACAAAATATTTTTTAACTTAAAAAGAATTTTTAAAAACATCCCTAAGCATTCTACGCAACTAACTGGAGATCTAGGGGCAAAGATTGGAGAAGAGAGTTGGGATTCAAGGAATTCAAGCTGGAGTCTTGTAAATTTGATTGTCTACCTTCAACCCAGGTATGTAAGGCTAAACTAAAGTATGAAATTGTTCTTACGTGTGCCCCTATTGATAGTAATAGAAAGACTGTAAAAGTATTGAGTCTCCATGCATGTTTCTTTGAAGGTTTTCTTGTAAACCATATATTTTATGTATTTTTACATGCTTGATAATCATCATGAACTTGATTTACTGAACAAATATTTTTACATAAGTTATTTCATAAACCCTAGATATTATTTTATAAAATATTGCATAAATGAACCTAGGGATTGAGTTTAGATCCTTGACAGTATGATTGCAATTGTGATTATGATTGAGCATGATGATGATGTTGATAGAACTTGATGATCCCCGAGAGTCTTCATAATTAAACTCAAATGGTTAGTCTAAATTGATAGTCCTCTTAATGATTGGTTTGAACTCCTCTTGAAAGATGTGATTGGGAACGTATTGAATGGTTAATAAGCTGAAAGGCTTGATTAGTGATAGAATGATGAATTGATAAGAGTCCTTCTGAGACTCATGATTGATTTAATTGAGAATGATTATCTTATGAGCATTGAGTCTTGGGAGGAGTATTGAACACTGAATTGATTAAGAGTAAGTCCAACTCAAATTCAATAACTACGTCGCCAGACATAGAAGAGGGTTGAAACTGTTAAGTTTGATGTTTTCTTTTGATAGGCCCCTAAAACAATAGAGGACTTGATTGATTAGATTCATTAAGGATCGATTCGTTCTTTATCCTAGCAAATATTGAACAGTTGTGGCAACATCAACGAGATTGTTGTATGACCACTGGCTCATAGATGATTGTTGTCGGATAAGAGAAACTCTCAACTAGATCTTGACAATACTCTAATTAGATTGGATTGGATTGTCTATGATTGGTCACTGTCTAGTCTTTATTCTTTCATTAGACTTATGACATTCTGACTGCATATTTTGAGATGATTGTATTTCTACCTTATACCTATTTTATTATGTCATTTTACATACTCGTACATTTCACATACTGATGTCTATTTGGGTCTGGATCTTTTCATGATACAGATACTAGAGATCATCAATAAGCTCTTCATTGAAGATCTTCTCCATATTTTAGTTAATTGGTGAGTCCTCCTTAAGTTCGGAGGATGAATATTATTTATCTCATCTAGCTTTAGAGTTAGACTTTAGATTTGCTTATTTTGATTTGAGGTAGTCATGGGTTTGTCATTGACACCATTGAACAGTACATAGAGGCTTCATAGAGTAGAGTTGATTAGTCGGATTTGGATATTTATTTGGGCTAGTTCCTTTCATACTAGTCTTATTAATTTGATTTGACCATTTATAATTGAGATTGTCCACCCTTTTATCATCTTTAGCCTTCCGCTAATATGTTAAACTATGATTGAATGAATGTGATGAAGCCAAATAGTTCGCTTGGGGACTAGCAATAGTCTCTGAGTATCAGCCACATCTAGGGTACTTTCCCGAGGCGTGACAATTCCAAAGGAAAGGTATTATCATCACTCAAAATCTATAACTGTGAGTGTCAACTGAACTCATTTTTTCAGATTGAGGAGAAGATAATCTAACAAGTATAATAAACACAAAATGCATATAAAAATAAAATGAAGCAATAATATGAAAAACAACCTAATATTTGTCTAACGCCAATAATATATATAATACAACAACAACAACATACACAGTGGAATCCCACAAGTGGGGCCTGAGAAGGGTAAAATATACGCGTACTTTACCTCTACCATATAGAGATAGAGAGACTGTTCTCAAAAAACCCTCGTCTAAAAAATCAAGCCCCATAAGCAAAAGATACTAAATATGGAAAAAGTAAAAGAAAAGAACAAAAAATGAAAAACGGTTAATAATGAAAAACTAATGATAATATGTAAATACGATAAAAGTAAAAAATATATGACAATAATGAATAAAATAAATAAATAATAAATAAAAAAGCAATTCCATGCACCTGTACAAACACTTAGTAAAACAGTTAGTAATGAATAAATGAGAATAAAAATAATAACTAAAAATAAAATTTATCTTATATATGTGGAAGACCTTGGAAAATAACGGTAATTTCTTCATCGATCAATTTTAACAAGTAATATATACATGAACGTAAACTAAAATTTTTATATTTTAATATGTAATAAATATGAATTTAAACTAACTTTTTCCGTCTTTTCAAATGGGAAAGCCTCGAAATCCGATGGATAGATTTTTCATTGACCAATTTTAATATACCACATATACGTGAACTTAAACTAAAATTTTTCAAATTTTAACATGTAACAAATATTAATCTAAACTAAAAAATTTCATCTTTTAAAATGAGGAGACCGCAATATCCGGTAGATAAATTTTTCATTGGTCAATTTTAATATATAATGTATTTTCAAAATATAAAATTAACAAAAGATAAGTTAAACCATGAACAAAATACATGAGATAATCTAATAAGAATAGTCAAATATGAATAAAATAGTATAGTAACAAACGAATAAAGCAAAAAACAACTCCAAAGTAATAACAAAATGGAGAAATAAAATAACAGAGTCATATACATTACTCAAAACATAGAACAAAACTAACCCAAATAAGACTATGAATCACAAACATATAAGCCCGAAAGAAAATCAATTTATCAACTATTTAGCAAATTTATAAACAGTAACTTAAAAAAAAATAATCATAAATAGAACAAAATAATGAAATTCAAACACTCACTCACAATCAATAGTAAAAAAATGCAGAAATTATCCAATCCAACATAGTAACGAAAACAATAGCATAACAATAATAATTAATTAGAAGATAGATTATCAGGATAGAAATTTCATCAAAATTTGATCCATTTCAGTCCAGACATGTATATAGAAAAATAATCAAAGCAATTAAAATAGAGCAGATTCTACAAAACATAAACATAAATTAATGATTTATATAAAAAGGAAATAGAAAGGGGAAATGAGACTTGAAATACCGTTGGGGTTTGGTGATTTTTTGCCATGTTTAATTTTGCTATTCGTTTTGTCATCATCTTCTCCGGCTTTGTGGGATGGTGGTGGTTCGCTTGGATGTTAGCCGTTGTTGGATGTTGTTGTTGTAGGTCGTCTGGAAATGGAGAGAAAAGGGGCCGTTGGTGTTGTTTAAATGGTGGATGATTTCATGGACTGCTGAGTTCGAATCTCGGGAAGGTGAATAGTGCAACATGGGCCATGGGCGTTTGAGTGGATTTTGGGGTCTGTTTGGGTGTTTCCAGATGGGGTTTTTGAGGTGTGATTTTGCGAGATTTTTCGATGATGCGAAGGGATGGTCGGAAATAGGATTTTGAGGGTTGTTTTCAGGTTGGTCTGGATGGTTTTCAGGTGGAGAAAAGGGGGTTGTTTGCTGATTGTTTGGAGTGCACGTAAATGGATTTTCCGGCAAAGTTTTGGAGGTGTGTTGGCGCCGGAGAAGAGGATGATGGTGGCTGATTTTTGGAACAAAAATGGAAATAATATTTTAGGTTTCTCAATTAGGAATTTTATTTTACATAATTATTATTGTAACTATACAAATAGTTATATACGAGACCTAAAATCAAATGGACTCAAAATTAAGGATCTAAAATTGTGGATCAATTAAATATATACATACAATTTTCATTTGCATAAAAAATAAATTATTAGATTATGTTAAAAATACTAAAATGAATATGAACAAATATAACTGATGATATATAAAAAAAATGCAATTTAAATACAAAATAATAATTTAATAAAATTAAATTAATATTTTAGACTATGATAAAAATTTTAAAAATTAGAATCAATTAAAATTCAAAATAAACTAATTAAAATTCTAATATTTTAAAAATAAGGATAATTATCGATAAATTATTCTAAAATTACAGAAAAATATTTTAAACTATTAAAAAATAACAACATAAAAAGTATGAATCTTAAAAATGTTTGAGCCAAAATTAAGTGTTAACATCCTTTTAGTCCTATTTTCTGCCCAATGAAGATTTTCATAGTCATATAAATTATCAAATTTGAATAATTGGGTAATTTCAATACTAAGTGAAAGAGCATCGTTCATATGTATCAAGATACAAAAAAAAAAAGGAATGAGGAAGACGAACGTGCTTTGAAGAAGTTGACAATGTTTAACAGGAAATAGAATAAATTTGAAATTCAAAAATGCAAAACGTCTTCGTGACTTTTAGGCAAGAAAATATGGAAAAATGAGAGTGAAAATAGGAAGAGAATATCTTC
Source organism: Solanum aculeatissimum (assembly GCA_038996855.1). Taxonomy (NCBI): domain Eukaryota; kingdom Viridiplantae; phylum Streptophyta; class Magnoliopsida; order Solanales; family Solanaceae; genus Solanum; species Solanum aculeatissimum. Next base: position 9,144 of record JBCEWC010010166.1, on the reverse strand, counting down.
TAATTTAGAGATTAAATCCGCGTGGATTGATTTTAAGAGAAAAAGTGAGATTTTTGAAATATTTTGAGATGGTAGAGAATAATAGTAAATAAGATAAATAAATAAGTGTAATTAGGTAATTATTCCTTAAATATATTACAATTTTTTCCTATTTATTACATGTATTTGCTCACAACGACAGAATTATATTTGGGAAAATAATAAGTCTAACAATAAAAATATTTTATATTTAAATTTTAGAAATAATAAATGATAATTTTGTCTAACAATATTGAAATCAATTAAAGTTATTAAGTCTTTACTTATTTGTATAAGGTAAGAACTTCATATATTTTATACTTTAAAATTGATTAAAAACTTTTACTTCCTAAATCTTTTCTTATTACATCTTATTTCACACTTTAAAATCGACTAAAATTTGCTTCTTAAAATGTTCCTTATTTAAACTGTGTATTAAATGTCATAATATATAAAATTTTAAACCAAAGAAAACTCATGTACTCTATAGTTCAAATGAGAAAAGTTTCTTTTGGAATAAAAATTACGTATAGAACTAAATAAACATATTATATTTAGTTTTTAATATGTAATTTAATGTCTTAAATATTATGTAGAATTTTTATTTTAAAATTTTTTATTAAGATAAAAACATATTTGATATGATATTTATTTTAATGTCAATTATCACTTTTTAATTATTTTATTCTTATTTAAGATTTTCATGATTGACACACACGCTCATATTTTAAGTAATGGAAGGAGTCCCCTGGTATAATACTAATTCACTAAGCTGCTCTTTAATGGCATCCAATCTGAGGAACAGAACGGAATCGCCGCAATCGCCCATGTACGGCCAGCCTGCCAGCCATCATCATCCGATGTACGGTCAACCTTCCAGCCTTTACCCTCGGGTTGGTCAACACTCCGGCGGCAACCTCCCCGGGCGTTTTCGTCCCACCTCTTCACCATCGTCCACTAGTATGTCTTCTTTCCTCTTTGATGGCATGGCTACTATATGTAGATAAAATATGTCTACTTGAGCCACTATCTGTTTCGATGGCTAATCATATTGGGGATGTGATTTGTTGAAATTCTAATTTTGCAGCCGGAATCGGCATCAGAGTTGCTCTAAAACCAGAATATAAGATTGGACCTCCGGTATGAAACCTGTGATTCTGTGGTACAGATTGACCTTTTCAGTATTTTCTTTTGCGGGCGTGCTTCCAACTTTGACTTCTTAATTGTTAATTTGTTATGGTCAAAGAGGTTTATGGTCCTTATGCTACAGTTACCTTCAAAAGTCTTTTTTGGTTGGTCCTTACCCGTCTGGGAATGGGAAGAACGAGTGAGTGCACCAAATTATTATGTTAGTTCACATATTTAGTGATAAATAAGTTCGCTAACTATATTTAAGTGCTAAACCATCATGCGGAAGCACTCGGTGTTTGGGCAGGACTTGAACTTGGAATTTTAAGTAAGTCAATACGGGATTCAAAATCTATATCTATTTATATATATAGCTAAATCTTTTTAAAATACCTTACCCATATTGATTTGGTGCATGCACCACGTGTGCGGAAGTATTTTCCTTGCAACTAGTTTGTCATCGCAATGTAGTAATAATTGGTTGATCAATGCAGAATTTGAAGAACATATTTGGACCTGACATAGTTTTCTGCATTTTTGGTTCTAATAGCCTCCATTGGTCCCACAAGTAGGAGACATTCCTCGATGCACATTTCACTTTAATTTTGACCTTGAGAAGAAGATTTTAGCTGAAGCAGAAAAGGAAAGCCAAAACTGGAGCAGGTTAGGTCTGGAAAATCTTCCATTCAGAGGGTCAGACCAAGCTTCTATGGTTAGTCCCATTATTTGCTGATTGTGTTAATCTTACTTTTAGCTTAAGTTAAACAGCTGCATTTTCATGTGAACCTGTATATGTGTGACCTGTAACTTGCTGCTCGCCAGAAAGAGGATATAGTTGTGTCTAAATTGAATATTCCACTGCTATATGGTCTCTTTGTCTCCATCTTAATGATTGTAAGATCACTAAGGAAATAAATTAGAAAAGAAGTAGAGCTGTTTGTACTTTTTGTGTGGTTACACCTTACTGTTAAAGTAGCTCAAGCATTGAGGTAGTGTATCTATTTTTACATCATTGTATACCCTAAAGGGTGGTTTTACACTTTGTCAATAAGAGGTATAAATTCGGATAATGCATGTTCTACTTCAAGTTTCACGCCTTCCTTTCTATGACCTGTGCATGGGGAAAATGTTTGATCTCATTCCTCCCTTAGAAGTTTTCAAATCCTAATACTGCTTGTGAAAAATAGAATTAAAAAGGGTACCTCAAAAGGTGTTTATCCTTTGACATGCTTGGGATATGCTGAGGACATCTGAATGATATGTTTGCGTGGCCAATAGCCTGTTGTCAAAGGGTACCTCATGTGCTTTTTTCATAACTGTGGATTTGCTGATACTTCCCCTCTAGTTATTAGATTACAGTGTGTTATGCCATAAAGAAACTGATGTGATTTCAGTTTCTTTGCCTGTACAAAATGCTGATTTGGCAGAGATTTGCTTAGTGTTTTGTTAATTTGAATGTAGTCATCCTTCGGAGATCCTGTTATGAACAAATACATTGCATTGGGTCTCAACAGAGAGGCTGTGCCTCTTGCAGTTGCAAATTATGGAGACAATCCAACCAAGGTATTCTTTGCTGTGTTACATGATTCTTGTATTCTAATTCTCTGCAGGTCATTTCAGTTTGGGTTGTAGTAATAAATTATTTTTGAGCTATGCTTTTGGACTACCATTAAGAGGGCCTATGAGCTTCGTCAGTTAGCTGATCTAAGGAAATCACTCCTACTTCATTAACGATGATTTTCTATTTATCTCAATCCTTGTTCCGAATGGAAATGACCTAGTATTTGTTTATCAACTGTCTCAACATATTTTGAAACTACAAGTAAGAAGGACAATAAATCAAGTTGCATTCTTTCACAGTCTGAAAATGTAGAAATTATTTTGTTGAAGCTATGGGTAATAGATATTTAACTTGGTACTTGAAAAGTATATCATCTAGTTTATTAAGGATGGAAGGAGTTGTAACAAACAGTGTGGTACTAATTTTATGTGTGTTATAGCACCGACTGCTAAGAAGTGCCTCTGTCTGGAAAATAGAACAATTCACCTTTGAAACTTCTCCAAACATATTGACAATTTAGACTTAGTAAAGATGATGTTCATAAACATTTTTCAGGTCAAGGAATTTGCTGACGGTTATACTCAGTTGAAAGAAATGGGATTCTCATCAAATAGTGTTGCAGATGCCTTGCTAATGAATGACAATGACACAAACAACGCAATCCCATATTTGCTAAACAATCCATCTTACTAATGTCGGGAGTTGTGATGCTATTATAAACCACAGCATTAATGCTATATTGTAAATGTGTGAATATTTTGTTTTGATAATGCTTTTTCAAATTGACATCCCTGTTTGTAATAAAATAACTTTGGATATAATTTGGTGTTTGAAAGTTGCCCAACTACTTGCTATTGCTTCACCTGTATCATCTTTGCCTCTGCCATTCTTGGCAACTTAAATTGTCTTTGCTATGTCGAACATGCTATCTGCCAGTTCCCTTCCTTCCCATCAGCAGAAGAAAAAAAGATGTTGTCTTGCATGATCGAGAAAGAATCTAGTTTTCATTTCCATGATATTGTAATATTTGAAAGGAGGTATACCAGTCTATAACCTAATAATAGAAAACAAGGGGAAGAATCTTGGTAGTCTAGTTAGTAAAAAGATATCGGATAAATCAATCCACCCTTGGTGAACAATGAACAGAAAAAGAAAAAAACATAGCTTGTGAACCCTGAGGTGCAATATATTTAAGAACAATCTTTGTGCTAAGACGATGGTTCATGAATGAATTTCGGCCAAGTCACTTTGCATAACGTGAAAAAACCATTAACAAGATGTAAAGAAAAAATATAAAATTACACAGAATATTCACCAAATATAGTGGTCTTGATTTTTTGTCCTCTATAAGAGTGGTCTTACAAAAATGCTCATTTTTTCACTTTAAATTGAATCAAAGATATTTTTATCTCTCTACACCTTAAATATTTTTTTTAAAACTCTCTATGCTCAATTGTCTCCCAATTTTTCTATTTTTCTCTTTCTTTATTTTTCTTTTATTTATTATTTTTCTCCTTTATTTCTTTGTCTTTGTCTTTTTTTCTTTTTCTTTTTTTCTTTTCTTTTTGTTTTTGAACTTCTATTTTTTTTCTCTTTCTTTATTTTTCTTTTTTTTTCTCCTTTGTTTCTGTTTCTGTGTCTTTTTTTCTTTTTCTTTTTTTTTAAACTTTTATTTTTTTTCTCTTTCTTTATTTTTTTTAATTTTTTTTTATTTTTCCTTTTTTTATTTTTATTTTTTCTTAACTTGTAGTTTTTTCTCTTTCTTTTTTTATTTATTATTTATCCTCTTTTTTTTTCTTTTCTTTTTCCTTTTGTTTATTTCTATTTTAAAATAAAAAATCCATTCTATTAAATCATCAAGTTAAATTTTGTTTTTAATACAAAAATTATTATATTTTTCATAAGTTAGACTTAATGAAAATTGAGGAAATTATTGTCATGAGATGCAACTTATTATTTGAAAGTATTTGGAGGCTAAGTCTCGCCTCCAAGGAAAAAAATAGAGTATACCATAAATTAAGACACAATGTGATAGTATCAATTTTTACCCATTAACTTGTCATTTTGAAGTTTTTGGTCTAAGTCTTGCCTCTAAAACAAGAGTTATAAAACAACTCATAAGTTAGACATAGTGAAATAGTGTAAACATTGACCATGAGGTATGTGTTTTTTTTAACCCTGAGCTATGTTTTGCCTTTTAAGGCCAAAGTTATTGTGTTCCGCATTAGTTACTTAATAAAAATGATGTAAATATTGCCCATGGACGCAACTTGTTCTTTGAAGTCGTGGTGTCAAATCTTGCCCATGGAGCTTAACTTGGCTATGGGGCTTAACGTGCTGTTTTGAAGTCTTTGGGCTAAGAGGCAAGAGTTATAGAATGTATGATAAATCAAGATACAATTCAGTAGTATCAAGTCTTGTCAATGGGGCGTAACTTGAGAAATTTTTGGTTTATGTCTTGCCGTTAAGGCAAAAATTATAGAACATTTCATAAATCAATATGTAATATGGTAATGTCAAATCTTGCACATGACGCTTGACTTGTTGTTTTGAAGTCCTTGGACTACCAAGTCTTTACTCTAAAGGCAATAGTTATGGAGTACCTCATAAATTAAAAGAAAATGTGACATGTCAAGTCTTGTCCATGAGGCTTAACTTATTGTTTGGATGTTCGTGGACTAAGAAACAACAGTTATATACATGATAAATCAAAACACAATGTAAAAGTTATATATATGATAAATCAAAACACAGTGTAGTTGTCAAGTCTTGCCCATAAACTTAAGTTGTTAAGTTCTTGGTCTAAGTTTTGTCTCTAAGACAAAGCTATAGAGTAACTAATAAATTAATACATAATGTGATAGTGTCAAACCTTGCCTTTGGATCTTAAGTTGCTATATGAAAGTCCTTCAGCCAAGAGGCAAGAGTTATACACCATGTAATAGTGTCAAGTCTTGCCCATAAGACAAAATCTGTAAAGTTCTTGATCTAAGTATTACCTCTAAGACAAGAATTATAGAGCATCTCAAAAATCAAAATACAAAAAACTATGTCAACTCTTGCTCATGGGACATAACTTATTCTTTAAAAGTTTTAATGTCAAATATTGCCTCTAAAATAAGAGTTATAAAGTATCTCGTGAAATTTCAAACCTCATATATTTAAAATAATAAATATGAAAAAAAAGTATCTTGAATCTTCGCTTGAATTTAGAAATTATTTTATTTAAAATAAATATAAAATATATAAAATAAATAATATTTATAGTTTCATAATTAAAAAAAAGAAAGAAAAAATAAACATAAGAAAAAAAAGAAAAGAAAGAAAAAAATAGAAGAAAAAAATAAAAGAGAAAAAGAAAGAAATAAAGAAAAAAAATAAAATACTAACAAAAAATGAAAGGAAAAAAATCAGTGTAAATTCTTGCCCGTAAGAAAGGTGTGCGAAGGTGAAATAACAAGTCCTTATAGCTAAGGGATAATTTTGTCTGAAAATATACTCTTAAAGGAATGAAGGGTATTTTTGCAAAACCACATTTATTGAGGACATTGTATCAAAGAACATTCTGTTTTAGGGGTATTTGTGTCCTTCTCTGGTAGATTATCATATCATCATATCATATATTATTAAAAATAAAAAGATTTTAGGTTCAAAGTTTCTTTACGAAAATATGTTTCACTAATTTTTTAAATCGATAATGACAATTAAATAAGACCAAATACATGGTTAGATGTTACTCCCTACGTCCCAATTTATTTGTCATGTTAAGGTTTGACACAACGCTTAAGAAAAAAATAATTAGGAGTGTTGTTTGACTAATATACCCCTTATAAATAATTAAACTTTTATCTATATATGTGCCTCTTAATTCTAGAGTAATTAATGCTAAGTATAAAATTGAAAAAAAAAAATTAATTCTCTCTTGATTATCCAAATTGACAATTATTTTGAGACAACTTTTTTTTTTAAATATACATGACAAATAAATTAGGACGGAAGGAACATAACTTATCATTTTTTACTTAGTGGACTTTAATTGTTAAACCTTTAAGCTTCTAACGCTAAACACTTTCATTACAACCTTTCATGTACACAAATTTTCTTTTATAAATTGAATAGAAAATATTAGTCCACTATACTTTGTGTGTCATCATCTTATAATTTCTATAATTTTTTATTTATTAATCATTTTTTCTTATATATATATATATATATATATATATATATTGTTTTGTTTAATTTTTTGATATGATAACACGTGAATTTTGTTACTTTTTTTTTTTACGTTAATTGACTTGGACATACAAATATTTTCTCCTATTTCATTCTTTATTTTAATTTTTATAAATTTACTTCTCATAAATTTTTTGAGTTTGTGCGATTTTGATAAATTAATAGAACATGTAATATTGGATAGTTATTCTTATTGCACTGTCCAATTAATCATGTATACGTATTTTTATCATTAATTTATTATTTTATCAATTTAAATAACTCCTTAGACATAATAAAGTAGCAAGTTTAATTTAGCATATCATATGATGTTATCATTGTTTCAAGCAGGAGTTTTGTGAATTTTTTACTATAATTATCAAATATTGTTTGAAGATTTTAGAGTTATTTCTTTTAAAATCTTAATAGCCACATTAATTGGACTAACTAAAAGTTTGTTGATACTTATAGAGTTTTATAAATTTTAATGTTCAAAAATGTAAAAATCACTCACAGCAAATACGTAATTATCCTTCAAATACATACTAAAATTTAATGATACTTGAAATTTCAAGAACGACTTTTTATATTTCTACTCCCTTCAGATTAATTTATTATTCAAGCTCAACGATAATCATGTAATGAATCATCCTTTTAATCGGAAAAAGTATAACTTCATATACTAATATATTATATATTAGAAAGTTTATCTTAAAATACTGAACTTCATTATATTAGCCTTTAATTGTAACTAATTTATTGAAGTAACATTTTCAAATTGTAACATTTTCAAATGAACAAACTTTTAAATTATCATACATTCTTTCAATCTTGTAAAACTTACATTTGTAGTACTTCATTACTCATATTTTTTTTTTTAATTTTTACATTTGAAATAAACGTATAATGACACTTTCCACTTATAAATAAAGTTTTTCTAAAGCTATTTAATATAATTTATTCTGCCAAATTTCTTAAGTTACATGAACTCAAGGGACGAATTTGGTATGGACCTAGTAAAATAAAAGTACTATATTATTATCAACAAGAGTTGGTCTTTATAAATTTTATTTCGTAGTAGAGGCAAAACGTGCAAAGTACTTCCCAAAATTAGTATGTTATTAAAAGTGAGAAGCTTCAAAGTGCAAAATTGAATTACTATTTTGGTCTTACCCTAAATCAATTAGTAATTTATTATTTTTATCATCTTCCTTCATTGTCCAAATAGTTATCCAATTGATTAGTAAATATATATTTTTTTTTATTAATCTTTTACATTCCAATTTTTTTCACTTTCCAGCTTATGATTTCCTCCTCTTTCCACGAATTATGCTATTTTTCTTATCATTCATGTTTCAATAACTATTTAAATCTCCAATTAAATTGACATTTTTATTGATGGCGCAGGTACTGCATTTTACTATCATCAGTTTTTTTTGTTATGTTTTGTGCTACTAGATGATACTTATTTCTCCTTTTCTAATTTTAATCTTGTTTAAAATATTGCATTGTTAAATTGTGTTTGAAGTTTTCTTTTTAGCTTGTTTTATAGAAATAAAAATGAAAAAAAAAAACCTATATTTGCATTATAGGAAGAAAAAAATAACACTTATATGACAATAGTTTGATTTTTCCCCAACAAAGCAATAGAATTCTTACCAAACATAAATAATTAAAAAAGGATAGGTTCAATCAATTAAATAGTTGTATTAATAAATATGATAAATCTAAATATTTTAGTTTACTCCAATTTGTTATCAACTTTCTCAACCATTAATATAATGATTCTCTTTCCTAAAATCACAAAATCACATAATCACATCTACACCCACTATCAAATTCACTTTTCATTTGTAATTTTTTTTTATTGATGACTGATCTGGTACAAATAATGATCTAAGATAACTACTTGAATGATCATCACTTATGATTAAATTCATAGTTATTAATTAATAAGCACTGCATACAAAATAATTAAATTAATGATACACAATTTGGTGATAATCTTGAGTGTAATATGGTTTTAATCATGGTATGATTTGATAATATAACAAAAATGAACTCTACAACCACTTATAAATCGTTTTCTATGTGTATTTCATTAGAGTTTAGAGTAATGCAATATTTATTCTAATGACATTTTGATTAAATTATGGGTGTGTGTTAGTTATATACATATATATATATATATATATATATATATATATACTAGATAGGCATGCTCG
>JBCEWC010010165.1:0-17945 GCA_038996855.1 Solanum aculeatissimum | reverse complement strand
TTGTAAACAAATAACAATTCTTAAAATTTATACAACAAACCAAACACCCAATAAAAAATAATCTCAACATAACTTATTCCATCATTACTAATATCAACATAACTTATCCCATCATAACTTATCTATCATAACTCTTATTCAAACCAAACGACCCGTTAGGGTATTGGATCCCTCCACAATGACAAGGAGGTAAGAGAGCACGAGCGATATAACGAAAATGGAGTCAAAATCGAACTCCTTAAAAACTTGAGGATACACCAGTAGAGCCTGTAGAACAGGTCTTGTTCAAGCATCATCGTGAACTCATTATTAGTACAACAAGCCGGTAGTTTTCTGATGAATACACCACTCCATTCAAATTCAAGAATATATGGCGAAATGGAAGAACGATCGACTAAATGAGTATATACACTATACATTCTATCTGTACAGACTGGCATGTAAAGCCGAAGAACTCTATAGGCAAGACCATCTCGAACATGACATAAGTGAACCACCACAGAAGCAGAGGAAAATCTTTAGAAATCCAAAATCTTCAAGCTCCACAATGGGTTGACTACAAATAACTGCTTCACCAGCTGGCAGCTGTCAATGTGCGGCAAAATCAGCCTCAGCCATTTCCCTAACATGGCGGAAACGCCTTCTTCGAAGATACAGCCCAACCAAATATAACACCGAGGATAGTGCAATGGCAGAGTAATCGAACACATCAATGACATTTTGACGGCCTGCGATGAAATTGGCAATAAACAAACGAGAAATGCATCTTGAGTTCCTTCACCAAAAAAACACCCAATAGCTCTCCAGCATGCGGGCAGGGTGGAGAAAGAAAAGCTCACAGCAATTAAATAGAGACAAGTCTAATAGTAAAGAGAAAAGACACCCAAAAAATGGATTTTCTCAGCTTCTATTTACCTATGCAACAGAGAGATTCATAGTTTATATAATTGTACTAAAAAATCAAGAGCACATCGAATCAGTCAATTATTATTCTTCAAAATCCACACCTATCAAGTTCAACTAGCAGATGTGAGTACCTATTCTGAGAAAATCAAAAGGGCTGACTGTGTAAAGGAGTCCCAGGAACATCTGCAAGAAATTATCTGCTTCAGCCGATAAGTTCAAGAAATGATGTTACTACAAAATGTTAAAGAATAGAATGGCAAAGTAGATAAAGACGGTAAAACAGAAAAGAAACTTTAACAACCATTTAAGGCCAAAGTTAATAAATAATGAGAATTTGATGTCCACTTTTGAAATAATTGAGGAAGAATATTGAGACTGTAATGCTATAAAACCAAATACTGCAGATAGCAGATTAAAGTGGCAATGTGCAGTCATTGCATTAAGCTGTCGGACAAACTTACAGCGAAAATTCGCAATTTGTTCAAATGAGCACCAGGCCTATCAGGATTCATCATTTCATTAAACACTCTCTTCATGTAAAAAGGCAGTCCAAGCACCTTCTGCAGAAAATATAAAGAGAAGGGGTAAAATAAAGAAAATGTGGTGCTTTGCTGTTACTTAATAGTAAACCTGTAATTATGTCAGAAAAGTGTAGGATTAGAAACCATTGAAAATATTACTCTGCTACTATTTAAGAGAGAGAGCGATTTAAATAAAGGACACACGTTATGTGTGTATGTATTAATTAGGTTGATGTAAAATTCAGGTGCAACTAACTTTTCTTTTTACAAACCATAGATAAGCAAGAGAATTGCTTTAGCAACAAACCTGCGAAATATAACACACAATATGTATTATATTTGTTAGGTGCAACTAGCTTTTAGTTAACAAACCATAGGTAGACAGGCAAGAGGACTACCCGTAAATAGCACCAAATCAGATCAATTCAATTCATATGACAAACATTGTCTCATTTCCTAATTTGGACAATCACTTGCTGAATTCATGGAGCTCAGATTTATTATCTTTGGTAAAGAAAACCGCAAAGCATACATAAAATGGTTTGATACTCACAAGTAGCAAGGCAATAAATATGAGAAAAATTGAGACTATAGTACGTCGTCTTCCCTGAAATGGAACTTTCATTCTAGAGCAAGAACTAGCAAGAAAGTGGAATAATGAAACCAGTGCAGTTGCTCTTAATTTCATTTTCTTCTCTTGTGATATTTCTAGAAAGTGGAAAAAAGAAGTGACTACTAACTTGAACAATTTTTCTTTTTCTTCTTCTTCTTTCTTAGTTGAATTTATCTACAAGCATGTTAATGACCTTTTTTTTCTAAGCACATGATCTTGAACTCAAATTCAGTGGATTAAACAAGAAGATATTCTGCTTTGAGTTTGAAAGAACCAAAGGACAATGCACAAATAGTTCCCAATCAAAAACATAAAGATACAATGTGCCAACAGATAGTACAATCCGTGCTTTAAACATAAGGATAAACCCATCTGCACAACCTAACATATGATAGAATAACATACGAGTCAAACGCACCAGCATGAGGCCATAAGTGCCACCTACAAAAAGGCGATTATACTTTCGAACTTTTTTCAAGACCTCAATTACTTCAGCATCCTGCTGACTATACAATGATGCCTCAGGTGTCAAATCAGTAAGCTTCCTCGAACACATGGGGCAGTTACAAGGTTGAAGTGCGGCACCATAGTTCCAGTACTGCAAAATGCAACCTCCTACACACAGAGAAACCAAGCTGTAAAGAATATGTAGACAGAAAAAAGTACCGAGGGAAAGCTTGATAGAGACAACTTCAATACAAACAACTGGCATGGTCGATTGGACAAGATGTGGCTTTCAATATTATCAAGAAGTACACAGTTAAGAATGCAATTACTTTTTCTTGACCGACGTTCAAACAATTCATCGCTAACATATATGAGTACAGGAGAGGCTTGACACCTCACTCTCAAAGAGGGTAGGAAACCAGTATTAGTAAAATTATGATATAACAGATCTCAACAATGCTCAAGAAGATTCAGATATATTCCTAATATAAGATGCCATAGGAAGGATAATTTCCTATTACAATTGTATCACATTATCAATATCTTCTATCTAAACCTCAGCATCGAAAGAAGAAGGGATTCCATGTAAAATAGAGGATTTAAACTCTACGTGTTTCAGATTTTGACCAAATCGTTGAAAAAGGTGGATTAATTCAGTAAAATGATTTGACATGAGCTGCTCATCGTTTAAAGCCCTCCTAATGAACCTAAAAATTACGGGATTAGGCTGTCTTTCCAATTCTATCTTCTTCTTTTTTGATCCTAATAACATAGTAGTTCAACTATATATAAGTTATTGTGATGTTTTTTTTTTCACATTCTCCACCGTTCATTTCCAAGGGTAGTTGCTAAATCTAAATGTAGTTTAAAAAGACCACTATCCACTAGCTCTTCCTAGTAATTAAAAATTTCATAGAAGAGCAAAGAACATCCATCTGCTCCATATACCCCAATTCATTCCCAAAATAACAGCACATAATCAATTTCATGAAAAAAAAATCATATCCTTGAGGTATTATAACAACATAACAATCACAATAAACATGGAAATGAAACACAGATTTTAAGATAAGCTTAAACGTTTTACCGCAATACCAGTGGCCACAGGGACCTCGGCAAGGAATGACAAAATTGTTAAAGCAGATAGGACAACAATCGTCAGTAGGAGGCTTCTCCGTCCTCAAAAACGCATTCTCTGTCTGAACAACGACAAGGCTCTTCGAAGATGCAGCATCCAACTCCCTACGGTCCTCATCCTCGTCTGTCGGTTCCCGATTACCTTCCTGCTCATCCTCTATCTCCGTGCCTGAAGCCAACGCCGTATTCACCTCGTCCTCCAGCGACTCATATCCCATTTCTTCTTCCTCCTCGTCGTCCGATTTTATCACGGCGGAGGAGGAGGAAGAGGAAGCGGCGGTTTCGTCCTCTCGTCCGTCACCGGAATCGAAAGCTGACTCGGAAATCATAACTGGAGAAGGTGGGACAGGGTTAGGGTTTATAGGACGATTTCGTATAGGAAGACTATTGAGGAAGAACTTCATGATAGCAGAAATAATGGAAATGAAAGCGTTTCTGTTTAGAAAATTTACTTTTATATATGCGGAAATGTTGATGACGTGCCTGAAAATCTGATCCTAGTCGCACACTTTGACAGAAATGACCTCATTACCTTTCTCTTCTTATCCTTTTCTTCTTGTTTCCTCTTTCACGAGAGGCATCATTTTTACGGTTCATTACAAATACGTTTTTTATTTTAATTAATTAATTAATTTTGTAAGATCATTTCTTCTCCATCCATTTTGAATTTAAACATTCGAATGTGACTATCTAAATCATTAAATTATCTAGTTAAGTATTTCTAATATATATAAGTGGCTAAGGGAAGCAGATCTTGGACGATATGCTTGCTTCTCAATTGAAGGGTACTTTTGCTATTTTAGCTGTGTTTTCTGGGATAGTTTAATGCTAGTACTGTAGCGACACGCCTGCTTCTCAATTGAAGGATATTTTTGCTATTTCAGCTGTGCTTCCTGGGATAGTTTAGGGCTAGTATTGTGGTGGTGTTTTTTTTTCGACTTCTCCACTTGTTTTTACGCGTGGCTTCTCCACAATTAGACAACTGCTCTCAAATTAACTGAACAACAATTTCGTTACTTGTGAAATAATCGATAAATTTCTTCAAAAAGCTCGCATGTAATTTCATCTGAATTTCTTATGCTGGATTTGTAGTTCTTTATCTCTTTGAAGGTGCGTATCTTCTCCCTCTTCTAAGTATGTTTATTCCTATTTGAGATCGCTTTCTATGTAACTTGGTGCTGCGACAAAATTTGTGATTTTTGCTGGTGAGAATTGGGAAATTCAAAACTAGTAATTTGTTATACACGCCATAAGCATATAGATAGTTTATGTCAATTGAAAGACATAGTAAATATCAGTTGTATATTTCTAACTTTAAATGTCTAATTACCAAGGGGTTATTCATTATTTCAATAATGAGAGGGCACATTTTCTTTTCTTCTTTGGGGAGAATCAAGCAAACTTTTTTAGGAAACGAGTATTATTAGACATATATATGACTTTATGCTTTAACCATGAATATGCCAATCTCTATAAGCAGGCTGTAATTCCGAATACCACTTGATTCTGAGCCTTCATAATCTTGGATTACTAATTGGTAGAATACTTGAACACCTACTAAGTTCGAATGTGAGCGAAAAGCATACTGAGCAATTAGAATTTACGACATATGACGTATCAATGGGAGGAGGAATTAAGATCTCTTGCAACAACAATCACATACCCAGTGAAATCACACAAATGGGGTCTGGAGAGGGTAGAATGTACACAGACCTTATCACTACCTCAAAGGTAGAGAGACTATTTCCTGGAAACCCTCGTCTCTTGCCCACCTACAAAAATTGTTTAAAGTAACCTCCCATACAACCAAATATTCTGCAAGGGGATCTCTTTTTTTAGGCAACAAACGTTGAGAGATATTCACAGCAAGGACTTCCCAGTAAGCTGGCATAGGCTCTCAGTCAGGGTGTACTGGTAGAACAGCCAACCGTCTCACACGACGACGAAGCACCCATCTACGGTATAACCCAGCCAAAGAGAAAATGGCCACCACGGCAATAGCACAGATGTCAAACAATCTCCAGATTCCGAGTCCTCCTACAAACAAGTGAATTTATCGGCTTATGTTTAGAATGCAGCAACATCCTGTCAATGGCTGCAATACAAATCTTATTCTGTAAATGTTTGGTTGGGAACTACTCATAATAACTTATCCCATCACTATGATATAAATGGCGGAATAAGTTATCCTAGACTTGGCAACCAAACAAGATATCAAAATTTTATCCCTTCACTATTTCTTTATCCCATGACTATTTATTTTTATCCCTCACACCAAACAACCCCTTAATAGAGTATGACAAGTATACCAGTGGGAATGAACTGAAATTGGCAGCTACTGTAGATCCAACTCAGTAACAACTGCAATAAACATAAAGAATTTACTTCAGAGCAACCAACTGGAAGAAAGCAGCTAAAGCATAAACAATCAGAAAAACAAACTATACAATAATGATGATTTGTAGCGTAATTACATCACAAATAAAAAGGAAGGTTCAATAAGATAAGTGACAAAATATTCCAGGGATTCTTCATGTCATCGACAAGTTCACAGAGGAATTTAACCAAAATTGTCCTAGGGTACTTCATGAGAATCTATGCTTCACCCAGAACAAAGCACACCCAAAGAATATGGAATGGATTATTTTCTCTCATAACGCAAGGTTATTGAGTAATCATAATCATAGATTAACTATGCATAGACCTTCTACACATAATGTTGAAACAAGAATACAGAAGTTATTGGAAGATTCCCAATTAACTCTTCAAAAAACTTACAGCAAGAATGCGCATCAAGTAATAGTTTAACCGAACTTGATCAGGATCCATCAGTGTGTCCATCAGTGCTTGGAGAATTCTCCTCGTTAAAAGTGGTAGTGCTAGTACCTTCTGCGGGAAAGAGAAGAGAACACATAAAATCAGACTTATCAGAAACATATCATTCTGAAGTTTTAAATGAAACAGTAAGATAAATCAATTTGCTTCACTTCATCAATTAGTTCTTTCTGTAAAGAATAAAACTTCCGTAGTTCCATTATGCTGCATAAGCACAGTTGCAGCAATAATGGGTTCATGAGGAACAAAATGCAAGACTGCAGCACCCAAATATTAACTTATTGTCAAAGATTACATTATTCACCAATGCTCGTAAACAACTTGCATCAGAGGTAAGATATACTTGTGATATGCTTCACTTATACTCAACATACTTGTACTAGTAACCAAGAATACTGGAACAACCATGTAACTAGAGTAGCTCTTTTGAGTTGGGACCAGAAAGTGTTAGGAGTTGTCTGCATCAGATCTTTCCCCCTTTTGCTAAATGCCACTGTACCACAGCAGAAAGAAGGGCATCAGACTAAAAGGTTGATTCTGTTACGACCTTTTATTTATATCACCACCTGACTGCTTATTACCTCTCCCTGCTGAATAGTTAAACCTGCACCAACTTAAAGCAGTATTTCTAAGATGCACCTCCTTGTATCTAATTAATGCTACTTAACTAAAGTTCCTGCCATATTATGTGATTATTTCATATAACAGGGAAAGAAACATAGAGAGGTTGGTATTATAAAAGGATGAAGCGACATTCACAAATAATAGGGGAACTAGTTTGGATACTGTTAACATTACTGAAGACGACATCAATTATATATACAGCAAATGTTGCTTAAAGGTCATCAATGCCATTCTCCATCTACTGCAGAATGGGAAAATAGTTGAATTCAACCTAGCAGCTTTTGCATCATAGATCTTAAAATACCAAATTTGTTCTCTATAACAAATGCCCATCTTGAGAGCTTTACATATGAGGACAAAACCTAATAGGATGCAACAATATAATAAAACTAACTTATGTTTATCATATAGAAAAGCCCAAAACCAGTTCTTGCATCTTATTTGTACTTGTAGAAAGCAACTAGCTTCAGTTTAAACCAGGCATTATCATGTAATCTGGTCCACCCATTAGACCCTTCACAAAACAAAAGATCTTTAACTGGAGATGCTAATAGAGTTTTATGAGAACCAAAAAGGAAAAAGCCCTCCCCCACCCCCGGAACGGATAGCATGAAAGCTACAGGTTCACATGAACTCAATAGCTTTGGCCTATACCCCGTGTATTAAAAACTCATTAAATATATATAAATATTTGATTGTGTATCCAATCAGTATTAAATTGTATATTAATTTTAAGTCGTTATAGGAACCATAAACTTCAAATTCTAGATCCTCCTCTGCCCCTCCCATGTGAAGAGTCTCACATCAGCCCTTTAAGAGATGGATGGTTCTTTAATATGACTCGGACAATTTTAACCTCTTGAGCTAGCTTTTAAGGTAGAGTTAGGCCTGAGATCCATTTATTAATATCACCAAATAAGAAAGTAAGATGTATACATTAGAAATGCACAACTCAAAATCGCATCGCAAAAATAGAACTCTAAGATAGCAGCCTTACCAGAAAAACCCCATAAGCACCACTAATGTAGAGGTGATTGTACCGCCTAATCTTTTTAAGTAGTTCAACAACATCCTCTTCCTGTTGAACATGCAATGATGCCTCAGGTACCAATTTACTTATGAGGCAGCTGCATATTGGGCACTTGCATCGCCGCAGTGTTGATCTGTAGTACCACAGCTGCAATATGCAACTTGCTGCAGAGCAAGGAAAAGAAGACAAGGAAATCATAATCTATATACTTTACGTGTGAGTATTGTGTGCGCACACAGACAACTTTCCCAGTCACAAAATATGGTAATAGCATAATTATCTGAAATCTTGCTTTTTGAGCCCATATGGAGCAAGTTATTAGTCAAGTAAGTTGCAAAACAAAACAAAAAAATGTGAGACTAGTTAAAAATGTTTTCTCCAATAAGAATATTTTGCAAAAATGTAGAATAACATCCCAGGTTGTCCAAATTTCTTCTACAAATGTCTTAGCTGCTCTTAATCACTTTGTTTGGTAAATCTCTCAACTCTTAAATCCTCCCAACAGCTTCTTTCCAATAAATAGGAAGCCAATTCAATTCATTTGTAAATTCAAAGTTGAATAATATACCAGGCACTCTATGGTACTTATATCCAGAGTATTAACTCTATAGTCTTTGTCTCATAGTAACATCTACAAATCATTTTCTTATATAAATCTCTCCATTTTTACAGAACATCACTCATTTTAATTGTTAACCCCCAACACCCTAAAAAATAAGGAAAGCGAATATCGTTCATTAATTACACTCTTGACTTACTATATTCTTTCACCTTACACTTGGTTTGGATGGCTGTTATGTATTGTTTCACGTATGGTATTATTTTAAATGAATAAAATGTTTGAATAGATTGTATCTTCCACAGTTATTACATAATATCACATAATATCACAGGATGCTAAACCTAAAAGAAATTGTTCGGCATGTGGTAGAACTACTATTAAAAAAGTAAGAGTAAATTATATAACAAAATTATAAAATAATAAATAAAATCAAAATGAGCAGAAAATAGTAAGACAATAATGCGATCACACTACATTGATCGTTACACTGAAAGCTATTGCATGGCACTCAAAGGGTAGCGGCAGGTTCCCCTTGTCATAAAAAAAATCACTTTGGGTTTTTTTAACATTACCTAAATTTAAACTGATCAAAACAAATATGGTATTTAAAGAAATTTTTCCCAACTACTACCACATCTACTCAGAACAATTTTATTTACTAAAAACACCCAAAATTCTGGAAAAACATAAACAGCAGACAGGCAGTAATAGTAGTAATACAGTAGTAAGTAAAGGATGGTAAAAAAAATTACCACAAAACCAGTGACCACAGTTTGTTTTGCAAGGAATGGAGAAATTCCCGAAGCAAATGGGACAACAGTCATCCTCAGGTGGTTTTTCACTCTGACATCTTCTCTTTACACCTTCTTCCTCCTTATTCGAGCTAGAAATGTTAGGGTTTTTCATACTTTTTCAGAACCAAAAAAGTTACAGTCGGCTTATCTTACACCAACCTCATCAAGTACACACTAATCTAGAAAAATAAGCAGTAGATCGTTGAGATTTTGCTCTTTAATTTCATCAAAAAACAAAAAGAGATTTATTTGATAAAAAGTTGAAGAAGCAGAGTAGTGAGTAGTATATAATAATGAGAGTAGGCATAGAAAAAGTGAAGAAATGCAGAGGGTAGTCACCGTGAAATTACTTATATGGCACGGTAGGTTACTTGACACGTTTTCAATTATCTGACAAAGTGGGTCCCATTGTTTGTCGTATTCTCTTTCCATCTCAAATCGCGTTAATTTATTGTTTCTGATTCCACTCATCTTATCCTTTTTTCAAAAAGAGTTTGTAATAAATTTTTATTAATAATGTTTATTGATTTATATTTTGATTTAAAAATATTTTTATTCTTCATATCATTATACTTTAATTCAAAAATGTTCTTATTGTTGTTGTCAAATAGATCAGAAATGTTCTTCTTTAAATATTTTAAATATATTGTGTTTTATATAAAAATATTATTTTAAAAAAGAAAATTTCTTATTTTATTTTTTTTAAAATCACATTAACTAATAAAAATATAAAAAAATAATTTTTTATTAATCCTATTTTATCAATTAAAATAGAACCTTGTAAAAAATAATATATGTCATAAATATAAGATCACCAACATTAATTTTTATTTAGACAACGATAAAAATAATAATTATAATAAAGCAAAAAAATAATTTTTAAATTTTTTTCTCGAATTGAAGTAGAATAAATATTTTCTACTTAGAAAAATAATGTGTTCAAACATAAAATGAATAATAAATCTATTTTAGAAGGGCATTTTAATCCATTAAATAACAATAAGGGCATTTTTTGACGAAAGTATAAAATAAGGATATTTTTATTCCTTTCATATAGTTTAAGAGCATTTTTTACTTTTTCCTCTTATTTAAATGAGTCTTTATTTTGTGTATAGAAAATTCTAATACTCTTTCAATATACTTATATATTAAAGAGTTATAAATTTCTTTTTAGATTTGTCTCTTTAATAAATTTTGAAAAGAGATAATTAAACAGAATATAATATAATTATAATTTATCAAGAATATGATTTTCGATAGGATGATGTGAAGAATATAAATAAATATAGAATATTATATGTAAGACGAGTGCATACTAATATAGATAGGAATTTTTATCTTGTTATCCTTATTTATTGTTGGCGAACTACTCTTCTAATTTCCTATTCTTCGATTGTTGTGACTATGTATTATTATTTTTTATTATATTTTTTAAAAATTAAAAAAAATTAAAAATAAAAAATTTATTAAAAATATTTTTTTTTACTTCTGAGGACAAACATAAAATCTATCTAGACACTATTTTGTTCAAATCTTGTTTTATAAAACTATAATAAACATATTATTATTGTTGGCCCTACTTATCCTCGTACACAGAAATATCTACTTCCTCTCTTTCTTTTCTTTCTTTTCCAAGATAAAGAAGGGAAATATTTTGCGAAAAATATTTTTCATAAATGAAATAAATAATTTTTTTTAAAAAATATTCAAACATACCAAACATATTTCACTTCCCATACTGAAATTTTGTGGTATTTCTTTCGTCCATTAACAACAATTTGATTCAAAATAAAATTGCATACATCTAATTTTCATTACTAATATATTATTTTGAACATAAAAAAAAAATCGTTTATTTTAATTTGCTAAAAGAATTAGTTCACGAGCTTCTATTTCTATTTAGTAATAAATAAAGTAGTTTGCGAACTTCTCATTTTATTTTGTAATCGAATAATTTATAATTCCATCAATATTTTTATTTTATATCATAAAATTTTTTTAAAAAAATTATGCAGAATTAAAAGATAAACCAAATAAAATTAATAACGGAAGAATCGTACAACATAGTAGGACAAAATATTGTTGGATTCTACAAATTTAAAACTTAGAAACTAACAAATTTTGGGAAAAGGCATAAATTTACCTCTGAAGTTATTTCGAAAAGTCAGTTACACACTTAAACTATTGGATGACTGTCGCACCCCATTTTTTCCTCGCGGAAAAGGGAACCTGGACGACGTCGTGGCAACGACTCTTATGGGATTTGAAATTGAGGAGTCGCCACCTAATGATTTGAGGTGCATTAGGACACCATTCTAGGCTTAGTTCTAAAGCTAAGGTCAAACTACCAGAGTCTAGATAAGGGTTCAGGTTATCTCAAGGGAAAGGTGTTAGGCAACCCTCGAGGTCCGCAAATACGGGTCCCGACCGTATATCGCATTTATGTGGGGGATAAACGTGACAAATAAAGGTCAACTAAATAATCGAATTTTTAGACTAAACATAAGATATTAAACACATAAAAAAATTTCACTTATAATTAGAACAATAAAATAGACACGTGATTAACATAAAAAATGCATTCTTATAACATTCTAAAGTGATCAAGTTACATGCAACACAATAATGCAAATACAAGAAAAGGTAATAACTAATTGAACTAAATAAAAATAAAAAGAAAATATGAAATAAAATATTTTTATACACTAAAAAATAAATCACATACATCTTATTTACTATCACATGTTGAAAATTTATATGTTAAGTCTGATTATGAGATTTATAACATGTATTACAATAAACAAGATACTCAAGTCACAAAAAATTATTAATTCAACCAAGTAAAATAGGTTTTCAAGTTGCTAAATAAAATAAAATAGATAATATTAACGATAAAAAAAAAAGAAGACTGACATGGTTGCTTCCCATAAAATACTCAACGTATTTAAATAATATGAATAAAATAGAAATCCAATTCAAAAAATAAAAATAAGAGTAATGATAAGAAAAAAGTACAACTTTAGAACTAACCTGATCGATTCCAAATCAAATGCTTAAGATATATCGTGCAACATAGAAATTTAAATAACTCGACAACACACAAAGTTAAAGAAGTGTGTGTGTGTGTGAGAGAGAGAGAGAGAGAGAGAGAGTGGGATCAGGATATAGCGAAGCTAAAAGGGGCCCAATGTGATGTCACTTCGTTTATTTCAAATTTTTGTGATCAACTCTACTAAATTCTTTAAGACAAGGCGAAAATAATTCTTAAAAGAAATTATTCAAGAGTACTAAAATGTTCCAACATTAGAAAATCAGATAAAGCCTTTTGTGTTTAGGTTATAAGAAAAATGTCAAGTATTTAACACATCTCTTACTACAAAGGAGGTTGGGAAAAGAGTTTCAATGAAAATTATCTAGTCTTTTAGATTTTTAAAAGAGGTGACACATTAAATTTAGAAAAAAAGGGAGTAACGAGTTGCTTTAATTTATAAAGCTATATGTGCGTTTCATGCAAGAAGTCAGTCATAACTTGCGTTTTCATCATTCCCATTACGTACCTGGATTCCTCTTTAGGAGACGACTCCAATTGACATTTGGTTGATCCTCCACTCATTGCAATTGAACTCCAAGCGAAGCAAATCCATTGTGGTACATATGTAGAAATATTAAGGGAGGGGAGAGTATGTTTGTTCTTAAGATTCAACATATAAAATTAAACTGATGAAGTACTAAAAAATAAATATTTAAAAGGAGAAAAGGTTTAAAACGAGTTTATATTTAGTATCGACTCTTGGGATTCTAAAAAATTACATTATTATTTCGTGCTTACATGTTAATCCAAATAAAATACACCAAATATTTTGAAAATAATACAAATTCATTTTAATTGCTTCAAAATAATTAACAATGGGATAAATAATAACAGTGAATGGACATAACTAAACGTAGTGCAACTCACTTAGAAATATGAGACAATTCTACCTCTAAAGTAAATTCTAAGAGAACAATTATATTTACAAACTAGTTAGCATGTTATTAGACCTTAAGAACAAATTAATTATCTTCTTTATTGTCTAACTTACTTGCAACTCAATCCATTCACAAATCAATTAACCCAACAAACAATGGCCTAATCCATTACAAACAAATCTAAGACTAATTAAATACAAATATTCTCTTCAAATAATAAAGATCTCAATAAGTAAAGAGTTACATTTATATACATATGAAAGCTTAATTAAAATCAAAAGTTCCGATTTATAGAAAAATCTTTAGCAACTATACTAAACCGAGTAACTAGCACTATTTTTTTATATATATACATTTTGTTTAAACAACACCAATTTTATATTAATTAAAAACACTCCAAGACATCTAACTTAAGACCAATTCCATCTTAATACTAAAATATAATTATGAAACCCAAACATTTGTCTCCTAAAAAAACATGCTAATAGTTCATAAAATTAGTATAGCCGATAAAACTCATCAATATAACGAATGGGCTAAACAACATTTTAAGAAAATAATATACAGAGTGCATTTTTCATTAAATAAAATTTATATAAAGAAAAAGAAGTGAAAATAATTAGACTAACGTAAAGATGTTCTTGAACAAATATAGTTGAGTTAATAATAGACCTCTAAGTAAATCTCGACATCAATGGAAAAACACAGAACGAAGACAATGATGGGAACCGAAGGTACGATCTCTCCAATCCCTGATTCCACTCAGCGGCATAAATGGAGATTTTATGAAGAAAGAAGGTTAATCACGGTGGAAGAGAAAATGATGGTATTCGTGGTTGTGATTTAATGGAGGCTATGTGGAGGAGACATTCTTTTGTATTTTTCTCTCATTCTCAGTATGTGAAATGCCTCCATTCCTCTAAATTTTTTAATCACCTCTAATCCTCATGATATGTTTTTTCGAACAAAATGACCAGTCCAATGTATGATATAATGGTGATGAAGTTTTATGAGAGTGAGGGATTATCTGTGTGTTGAGATTGTGTCTTTTTCTCTCCTTGAAGAGGAAGAAAAATAATTGGAAAAATGGTTGAGAGTCTCCCTGAACATGATCCTCTTGCTCAAAGAGAAAAACTTCTTCTTGTTACCAACTCTAAAAATGGAGGAGGTAAAAAAATTGTTAAAAAAAGAGCCAAAGTTGGAAAAAAACATTCGAGAGAGGAAACAAATCTTCTTTTTTTTTGAAAAAGCATCAATCTAGGGTGAGTAAGATTTGCCAAGGTAAAAAAAAAAGATTATGGAGTGAATTTTGGAAAGATTATTATTCTAAATAGGAAAGGAAAATAAATTGAGGAGATTTCTTCCAAAATATAAAAAAATTTGGCCATGTTTAAAATTTCGAAATTTTAATAAAATTGAGGCTGAATAAAATTCTATCAAAATATATAATATAAATAGCTACTAAATTACTATGTAATAAACTTTATTAAATCACTAATTATATTTATTCAAAAATAAAATAAATTAATGTTATATACGATAAATTAATGATTTATAAAATTTACTCATTCAAACATTAATAAAATAAAAGATAAATATCAAAAGTGAGTAAATAATAATAATAATAATAATAATAATAATATTTTTGTAAATTATGAGTGTAAAAAATATACAATTTTATTGGGTAGAAATTAAATATAAACTTATGCATATAATAGAAAATATTATTTTATTATTTAAAAAAATACTTAATTAATTTATAAAAAGGGTTAAGGTCGGTCAAAATTGGGTGTCAACAATCACGATATTAGAAAATAAATGGTCTAGATAGATAAAAATAATATACAACATGAAAAAAAATTAAACAACATGAGATATATAGAGGTAAAGATTTGAAAAGAAAAATACTACAAATTATATGTAAAATAACAATATAACCATATTCAACTTTTTATTTGTTTATTTATTTATAAAGGTCCTATATCTATAGATTCTATCACCAATTAGAATATGTGGTAAATTAGAATTTTCCTTAGTGGCTGCAGGGTTTCTTGATTCAAATAAGGAAGAATTAGAAGGCTACCAAATAAGAAAAATTTAGGAGTCTTTCCGCTGTTAGAAGTCCTTATTTTATCACTTCTTTCCATATATTTTAGAAGTCAATATTATAAATATAATTAACAACAATTTAAAAAAAATTGTTGAAAAGACGATATCTAAAATATAATCTTTTAATGAAGGACACAAAATTCAGTCAACATTCATAAGGGCTTCACACTTTTAATATAGTATAGATTACTTTACAACTTGATAAAGAATATCATACACTCAATACACAATATTATACAAAAGTGCAAAAGGTATTTATACATCCATATATAATATTATATAAAAAAAACTAACTTTGTCTTCTTCCTTGATTCAAGACCAAATTTATTTTAAAATACGTCAAAAACTACAATAAATCAAATTACCAAAAAAATCATATTCAGGTTCCTAAATATACAATCAATCTTTTGTAGCAGTGCCATCTCTAATCAAAAAGAAAGAAGAGAAAAAATTGAGAGTTAGTGCCTGCTTGCTTACCAAGTGATTTTGGCTTTCCATTCCTCTACTGTCCGATCCATTCCACTCGTCTAAATATCCAATAAATCCATTTCACTCATCTAATATAGTCAATAAAGTAAATATAGTAGCTTTAGGCATATTATAATAAACATTTCTCATGTCACTTCATCGATGATATCTCATATCACTTTTTTTTATCTCCCAAATAGAATATTGATAAAGACATATTTTTTATTTTATTTTTTTCGAAACAAAACTTATTTGTAAAAATCTAGTTTTCAAACTTTAAAGCTTCGAGTTTCAATCATGACTATGTATGATTTCAACGAAATGTTAATAGTACTTCCTAGTATCTCGAATAATGGAAATAAAACAATTACATAATATGTAAACTTCTTCAAAATTGGATTTCATACCTATTAGTCAGTTATATATAAATGTTAATTTGATCATAGATGAATAAAAAAGGAGAGAGTTATGAAGAATACATGGAGATCTTCCATTAACAGAGAGCCATTTTACAGCTCATGATTCATACGTTTTGATCTGTGTATTTTCCACTCTTTCTTTTCTGTATATATACACGTGGGTCACCATTTAATTGTGACTAATTTTGACAGCTGACTGTATTCAACTAACTAACTACTAACTAACTGGCTAACAAACATAACAAACAGTACAACTGGAGAGCATGAATCATAGCTTAGTCAACTATTTGCAATCTCCTTATTGTATACACTAATATCCCCCCTCAACCTAGGTGGTATGAAGATGTTCTTCATCCCTAGTTTGGACATAAGATAAAAGTGTTGAACTCTACTAAGCCGCTCAGTAAAGATATCAGCTGGTTGTTTTGAGGATTTCAAGTAATTGATGTGCACAAGACCTGCAAGATCCTTCTCCATAATGAAGTGACAATCAATGTCGATGTGTTTTGTGCGCTCATGAAACACAGGGTTGGAAGCAATCTGAATGGCTGCTTTGCTATCACAACATAATGGAATAGGCAAAGTTAAGGGTATGTCCAGTGTGTTGAATAAACCTATAATCCAGATAATATTTGCAACAGTGGAGGCAAGACTTCGATACTCTGCCTAGTTGAACTTCACGATATGGTGGATTATTTCTTGGATTTTCATGAAATTGGTGAATTCCCATACTTGATCAGATATCCTGTTATTGAATTTCTAGTGTTGACACACGACCCCCAGTCTGCATCACAGTAGGCTTGAAGGGAATTATCTAATTTTGCTGCTAATAAGATTCCATTGCCTGGTGACTGCTTGACATATTTTACCACCCTGATAACAACATTCATGTGAGACACCTTCGGGGCTTGCATGAATTGGTTTAAACTTTGAACTGCAAAGGAAATATCTGGCCTAGTAAGTGTGAGGTAAAACAACCTCCCAATTAATCTTTGATACTCACCAACATCCTGCAAGAGTGAGTCACATGTATCATTAGTCAAGGTATCCAGGTCATGTATGGTAAGCTTGTGATTTAATTCTACTGGTGTTGCCATTGGCTCGGAGCTTCCCAAGCCCAAATCTGAAATCAACTCCAGGGCATACTTTCTTTGGTGCATCAAAATTCCTTCTGTACTTCTGGCAAACTCAATGCCGAGGAAATATTTGAGATCTCCCAAGTCCTTGATTTTGAAATTGTCTTGCAAAACTTGTTTGGCTTCCTCTATCAGATGATTATTGCTTCCTGTCACAAGTAGATCATCCACATATATAAGTATCACTACTATATCATCTCCAACTTTCTTAGTCATGAGTGAGTAATCCAGATGACTTTGATGGAACCCTGCTATAATAAGAGCATTAGTCAATTTAACATTCCATTGCCTAGAAGCCTGCTTGAGTCCATAAAGTGATTTGATCAACTTACATACTTGTCCTTCTTTTCCCTTATGATTCTGAAAACCTTGAGG
>JBCEWC010010164.1:2839-17946 GCA_038996855.1 Solanum aculeatissimum | reverse complement strand
AGGGTTGGTTGGTAGACGGTAGAGGTAAAAATAATGAATGTATGGATGAGGTAAAAATAATGAATTTTAAAATGTGAAATAATTTTCATAAATAAACTTTTATTTTTAAAAAATAATTTTTTGACGGGGAGGGGGGGTTCGTGATAGGAATGAGATAAAAAAATATTTTAACTTGAGATTGAATGAGAGTTTTAGAAACTGTTTTCCTTAGTTTTTTGAAGAAAGTCATTTTATTTAAATTTGAGGAAAATGAGCTGACTTTAAAAATATTTTCCAAAACAATTAAGCTAACCAAATATAAAAAAATTTTAAAATATTTTCCTCCGTACCAAACACACCCTCAGTGGATAATCTATCATTTAGTAAGGCATAATTAGTTGAGGAAGATATGGGGTTTTATAAGTAGATGTGAAACAATTTATACAAAACACTTGAATCAAATTGGGGTTGGAGGTATTTTTTTTTTCCCTTTCTGTTCTTCATGCTTTTTTATACTGTTTATTTTTTATGCAGTATATAACTCATTAAATTAATCATGCAATTTCCTTCCCTAGATCAACAGAAACCCAACGAAATTCGAAGGATTAAAAACTTTATTGTAGAAGAACTACACTGATAAAATGCAAATGTATATTTTTTCATTTTAAAAAAAATAAATAAATCATTTTTATCAATCATTTGATAACTATTAGTATCAATTTTAATATTTGAGAAAATACTGTTGGTGTCTATCTTAATCAGGGTCTTTTTGTCTAAAAAGATGAATAACTTTTTAATAAAAATATTTTATCAAGATATCTATATCTCTCTCTATATATATACAATATTAGAAGTGTTAAGATCCTTAATAATGTTATTTGAAAATTATGTTTTTCGTTGAAAGATTTCACTTTAGACAAAATAGTTATGTTCTATTTTTTAATATTTAAAAATAATAATTTAATTATTTTTCTCATATTTAGGATTTGGAAATTAATTAAATATTATATATTATTTTTTTCTTTCATTTGAGTTATGGATTATGACATACTTATTGAAACACAATAGTAATAATTATGATTTATTCTTTCTAGTTATTTTAAATGAAATTTTGACCACTTTCGATTTCTGTTATAATTGGGACTCTTTAGGTATAAAAGATCTCTTCTTTTTCTTTTTACGACTTTAATGGCTTTTTTTACTTTTATTTTATTTTATAAATATTTGATATTATTCTATCGCTAAACTTTAATTTTGTTGATTAGAGCTTACGGCTTCAAAAAATTTCAACAAAAAAGAGGGAAAAAAAAACAGAACAAGGTGAGTTCTCATGATTTCTTTTATTTTAGATCAAGTTTCTAAGTACTTATATTGATTGAAACAAGACTTAATAGAAATGTAAAAGTTTTACAATAGGTAAAATTATAAAAAAAAAAATCAAATTACTATTTAATTACTTATATAGAATTATAAATATACGTGTAATTTATTTTTTCTTTTAGGTGCAAAAATCTTTTTTAAGATAAAAATCTGAATAATAATATTGATTGAACAAGATATCCTTCAAATAATAAATGACTTTTATACTTTCCATAAACTCTAATCTTATTGTATAACTAGTCTAGGATACGTGCACGTATATGTCGTATCAATCTAAAAATTGTGTATAAATAATATTTGCCATTAAAATAAATACAATATTCATATAAACAAAATTAAATAAATGTTATTAATTTGATACAATAGTTTAATCTATTATGAATGGGCAAAGGTGAGGAAAAATCAATTTAATAACTTATACTCCCTCCATCCCAAATTAATTGAATTTTTGAGTCTTTTTTCAATATTCAAAATAGTTGAATTGTTAAAAGTTCAATAAGAATGTTTGAAACTTTTTCCATATGTGAAATTTTATATTTTCTAAAAGATAAATTACACTATATATTTATGATTTCACAAAGGGTAATAGTGGAAAGTATGGTGTAAATTTCGTATTTGAATGTTGTTCTTAATATGTGTGCATTACCTCACAAATTCAATTAAAATGGAACCGAGGAAGTAATATAAAGATTCGTTAATAGTTTATGAATACATAAAGTAAAAATTTGTAGTTGAATAGTTAGGAGTTAAATAAATAATTAATTAAAAATTTAAATTTAAAAAAATTCCTAAATATAAAAGAAGTAGTTTAAAATTTCAACGTAGTTTTAGTTACTTTTTCTCTTTTTAAATTTGTTATATTACATACTTTTATTAACAAAATGTTTGATAATCAAAATTTTAGTTAATTTCAAAGTTTTATATATATTAGAAAAATAATTATTTTATTTTATTTTTCCTTCCTAATCTAGACAATTATTTATATAGAATAGTCCTAAATCAAGAGTGAATTATTACTAT
The DNA here is from genome assembly GCA_038996855.1 of Solanum aculeatissimum. Classification (NCBI taxonomy): domain Eukaryota; kingdom Viridiplantae; phylum Streptophyta; class Magnoliopsida; order Solanales; family Solanaceae; genus Solanum; species Solanum aculeatissimum. Next base: position 15,567 of record JBCEWC010010164.1, on the reverse strand, counting down.
AAAGAAATTCGAATTCAAAAGTAAATCTTGAAAGTAAATTAAGAAAGATAAAATAATAAATTAAGAAAAATAATGAAAAAATAATTTTGTCTAAAATATAATATTTTAATGAAGGACAAAAAATTCAAACAACATTTCTAAGGGCTTTTATGCTTTTAATATAATATATAGATATAGATTTTTAGCTAAGTAAATTTGCTCTTCCTTATTTCATTGAAATTAATTAAATATATATTATTCCTTATCTAAGCTATTTAATGTGTTTGCCCTTAAAAAATGGTGTAATTCTATTTGTTAATGAATTACCTAACCTAAGAATTATCCTATTACTGCTAAGATTATTAATCTTATTTCTATTGAACTATTTAATGCAATGTTTATTATTAGTAATGTTACTAATTCTATTTCTTATTGAACGTCTATACTGCTAAGATTATTACTGTAATTAAAAAGAATTAACTATCACTTTTACTTTAGCTACATTGCAATCAAACTACACTAATTTTATTAATAGAAAAATCAGAAAGCACACGAAATGGGAATCTTTTGTGATCAACAGCTTATCTAAAAATAGAAACAAAACCAAGTTGGGCTGATGAAGCTTACCACGTCCATCTTTACTTATTTTTTATATTAAAAATAATATTTGATAAAGAGATAATTTGACTCTTAATTTCTAATTTACTTTAATCACTAATTATAAATTTATAATTATTTTTTTATTATATTTTTCAAAATATTAAATTTATTATATTTAAAGGATGATATGATAAAATTATCCTATAATTCACTACTTCTTAATCCTTGTGCCTAGTCAATAGTGAACAAATATTATTGGACGGAGAGAGTAGTATTATATATGGACTGACAAGTGACAAGTGTAAATTGTAGTCATTTGACCAAGATTCTAAAGTTTATTCCTTCCATCCCATTTTAGTTTAATTTGTGAGTCAATTTACATTTATTACAAAAATATTCAAAGACAAAATTTAAATCGTACTTTTCGATGTTGTCTTTTGTGAGTAGTGTAATTTATTTCGTAGAAAATATAAAACTTCAATAAATGAAAAGTAAAATTTGAAAAAAATTTCAAATATTTATCTTAAAATATGAACATTTAAATTATTTTAAACATTGAAAAAAATCTCAAAAATTCTTCTAATTTGGAACGGAGAGAACATTTTTTTATAGATATTAAAAACAAAGAAGTATTTTCGAAAACTAACCATTTGAAAATTGCACATTTACCAATATGAACTTGAAACTCAAATCAGACCTTACACTTTTTAGTTTTTGAAAATAGTTTCTGCTACTATGCAAAGTCACCTATTTATTATTCTTAAAGCTTGATTAAATGCCCCAGCCTTTTAGAAATAAATATTATTTACTTGTTAGAAGTTGGGCCTAAATAAAGAACTTTTAAGCATTGACAAGTGTCACATTATAACATAAAAGAATTAAAATTATGAGTTTTAACATGTAAAAGTCAATTAGTACTACTAATTTTAGATGCTAAACATCTATGCTAATTTTATTCAAACATATTTTAATTCATGATTAAATAGATAATTTATTAAACTCTAAAATAAGAAGACTTGGGTTCCCCTAATGAGTTATTAAGGCACTAGTATTGCTTAGGTGCTTAAAATTGTGTCTACATTAGGGAAAATTACGTGTAACAGAATTCTGTTACACATATCTTTAATGCTGTCTATCTAGGTTAAAAGATACGTACACAAATCTTAATTAAAAGTAGAGAGAACGTTAACAACTCTTTTTGTTTTCGGTACAACTTATTTAATGTACTATTACTTTTTCTTTTAAGCAGAAACACGTGCTGCCCTTTAGGTGCGCACAAGGTAAATTTCTATTCCTATGCAATAGCTCGTAAATCACATAGGAAAGGTAACCTGCACTAGGCAAGCCCAATATGGCAAGCTTGACCCAGAAGGCAAACTCCTTGTTTTCGCTAGCAAGGAGTTTCAAACTTGACACCTCCACTCCATCTCAAAACATTTATCATTCTTGTTTAAAATATAATCAAAATACTTGTCATTTTAGAATTAGTTCAAAATAAAATTGATTATTTAATTTTTCCCCTATTTTACCTTTAATAGTAATCTTTTTTAATTGAAAACTACCTCAATTATGACACATAGATAGTAAATTATATTTCAAGACATAAATAAAGACAAAGCAATTAAATTTCTCCTAATTAATACAGTACTTTTTTAAAGGACATGTAAACGAATAACACAAAAAGTATTTTGAGAAGGGAGTAATTCAAATGTCAAAAGCAATACTCCATCCTTCCACTCTTACTTATTCACTTTAATATATCAAAGAGAAATTTTTTTATTCTTTTGAATTTTGCCATTACGTATATTAACACTACTCATTCCTCAAAGTTCTTCAAAACTATACATTATCCGATTAATATGGGCATTATGATTTATATATTATATTTATTATAGTACTCCTTCTGTTTCTTTTTTAGTTATCACAATTTTAAGATATACATGTAGAGATTCGTCATTAAAATTTGATAAGAGTAATTTGTCAACGTGTTGATTAATAAGCTGGAACGTATTAATACATGAGATTTTCCCAACAGTTTTCATTTAAACACGTGTGTGTGAGTGAAGTGTTTTTATGTATGTATTTATTTATTTACTCTGTAGAATTAAAAAATTATAAATGGTAGGAATAATTTTATCAAATCACCGTTTGAATATAATATAAATACAATAATAAAGAAATAATTAATAGTATTTGTTAAGTATTGTTGCGTAGTAAAGATAGAAAATGACAATTAATATGAATCCTCACACAAAGAAACCATTCGGCATTCAAGTGGTCACTGGTATCCAGGAGATCACTCTGAGTGCTTTGCTGATATTTATAATTTCTTTTGCCCTTAAAAACATGGGCAGAAGAAAGAAAAAAGTAACACACCAAAGATTGTGAGTTTCTCTCTATATATCATTATTATTATTTTTGGTGTAGCAGGAAGAGGATATGAAGAAGGAGATAAAGAAAATACTGAAAGGATCAAATGTATTGATAGGCATGTTAACAGTTCAAGTGATAGGAACAGGATTACAGCTTCTTTCAAAAGTGATTTTAAATCACGGCACATTTATTTTCGCCCTCATGACTTACCGTCATATCGTTGCAACTCTATGCATAGCCCCTTTTGCTTTCATTTGGGAAAGGTTGGTTCATTAACATTAAAAAAAATTATCTTTTTTTCAGATTAAATAATGTTTTGGTTTGTTTGTAGGGAGAGTTTGATGAAGAAAGTGACGTGGTCAGTGTTCTTGTGGCTCTTCGTGGTCGCATTAACCGGGTAAGTTATTGTTTGTTAGTAGAGAGAGTATGGATTGTATAACAAACCACGTACCGGGAGTCGAGCCATTTCATGACATGCGCACTTCCTCCTGCCACCTTTCACAATTCATGACAAATGTCTATTTTTCCCCAGATATCCTCTTTTTATCTTCTTTTCTAGGTAGGAATAAGGTCTCCACAAATTTGTTTCTTCTCTTTTAAGATACCTCCTTAGTCATATTTTGATCAGTTCATGGATATTTGAGATGTCTCTTTAAAAATATAATATTTTTTGTATATCCATAAATTAGGGTTTAGAATAAAATAGTCTCTAAGAAACCTAACTGGAATCAAATACGTTTACCTTTAATATAGGCATAAACTAGAATTTAGGGTAGATTAACATCTAAAAAACTTAACTCGAATCAAATATGTTTTACAAAGTCCTATAAAATTTCAGTGTCTAGAGTACTAATGCTTAATGTTATTTGGTGGAAACTATCTTCTATGTTCATTTACAAATTAAATAGAATAAAAAAAAATCCAGATTATTTTAGCAAAAATGAAGTTTTTTTTGAGAAAAAAGCCACAGGAATAAAAAGCATGTTTGTGTATGAGTACAAAACAAAATCTCTCATAGATAATAATATACTCAATGTAATCTACGAAATCAAATTTGCGTGTGGTGTATATTTATGAACAATTACGATGTGAGGATAATTTAGGCTTGCATTAGATTATGTTGGTCATGGATTAGCACTGTTTAATCTTATTATCTCTTGTGTAAAATTTGGATTTTGTTGTAAAAGAACTCCGACTTTATCGAACTTTGGTTTAGGGGATTAATTTTATCTTATCCAGAAACTAGAAAGGATGGAGAACACATTTTATAATCTAAAATTAATGATTAAGATTTTAGTTGATTTAATTAATTAAAACAATATCTTAATCCTCATTAAGCTTAGTAAATATTCCATATATTTGCTTCCATAAATTTTTATGCCAATCCCATATTTTAACTAAATCAACGTATGATATCAGAAAGTTATACTAATAATAAAAAAATATTTGTTAAAAAAAAAGGGTGTAAATTGTCTATTGTTAAATTTTAATAGGCCATTCGTTCACATATTGGCTTGTCAATCGTTAAAAACACGAAGTAAATAAATAAGTGAAAATTAACTTAAAATATATAAGCTAACAATCAGAAGTTCCAAAAGAGAAATTATCGAAAAATAAACTAATAAAAAATGTTAGAATTTTACATTAATTAGTTAAATCCTAATTATTATTTTTTTAATGATGGGAAGAATTTGGGGAGATGGATACAATTAAAAAATCCTTTTACTATTCGTCGTCATATCACTGTAGTTTAATCAAATTTTTAACTGATAGAGTATATTTATCGTTGACTTTTTAACTTTTATTTTTTTCATTTTCCATTCATGGCACCACATTCATACACATGGATTTGCCCCTAATAATCATTTGTAAATTATGTATTATCTCTCGAAAGAAATACATTTTAATCTGTTTATTTATTTATCATAAATAGTCCAAAAGTTGACTCTGTTTTTTTTTCCTGCTAAAGTTTCTCAAACATTTCTCTAAATATTCAAAACTAGGGTTTGGCAAGCTCAAATCAGACCTTAAATAGGATATATTAGGTGTCTTATCAAGTATCAACTTGAACTGCTTAAGCCCCTCCCTATTACCTATGGATGTTCATTTAAGCTTTTACAATAAGTAGTGCGCATGCCCCCACGTTGTACTGTTTGATTGGATACGGTGTCAAAGGCGAGTTTTTTCGAAAAGCTATTACCTCTGTTCCATATTATGAATATCTTTCTATAAATATTTATTTCATATTATTTGCATACTTATTAAATTAGAATTAGAATAAATTATTTTTTCTCATTTTATCTCACCATTAATTTGTGTATTAATGATTTTTTAAAACTTAATTTAATGTACATTAATATACTAAAGGGTAAAATAGTAAAACTCACTAGTGCATTAATGATTTCTTAATAATCGTGTAAAATAAAAAATACCCATATAATATGGGACAAAGGGAGTACGAGTTTACATGTATTTAATACTTAGCTTTTATTCAAATCTTGTACTACCTTTTAAATGTCACCTTTTGTGATTGCACTTGGATTAAGAAAAAATATGACTTTACCATTTTGTCCTTATTTAATTTTTTTGTTTGTAGTCATATTTTTAATTAATTAATAATACTAAATATGTTAGATTTAAAAAATTGTAATACATTTAGAGCCAAAATTTTAAAATAAAATCTGAAAATTTAGAGCCAAAACTTTTCAATAAAATCTGAAAATTTAAAATTTTCCCTCCTCATTTTCCTATATATTTTGTGTAAAAAATATTTTATTAATTCTTAAAGCAAACATGACATCATCCTATGAAATTAACATCCTGTGATTTTTTATCCATTTATTATTTTTAATTTATTTGTTGAGATTTCTTTTCCAAACTCAGATTTTATAGAATAATGTAATGGTGAGACCATGAGAGTAATAAATTAATGTATGAAATTACAATGTATATTAATTATTTTTTAGTTATTTTAATTGGTCAAATATATTTTTTCAAAACTTCATTACTCTCTCTGGTCCCTTTTATATGTCACGTTTTGTGATTGCACTTGCATTAAGAAAATAAGTGACTTTACTATTTTGCCCTTATTTAATGTATATTAATTATTTTTTTAGTTCTTCTAGTTGACCAAATATATCTTTTCAAAGCTCATTAACTATTAAGGGTAAAATAGGAAGAACAGTGTCATTTATGCATTGATTTTATGAAATGACATATATTAAGGACCATCTATTTATACTCCCTCCGTCCATCTTGACTTGACCCCTATTGCCTTGACACAGAAATTACGAAATAGTAAACGATAAGGGTAGTTTTACCAAATTATCCTTTGAATATAATTAATACAATGTTTTGAAAAATGTAAAAGGGAAATGACCATAACTAATGACAAGGGTAAATTAGAAACTAAGTGTAAAATTATCTCTTGATTTCATAAACTGAACAAGTATTGTTGGACATTCTAAAATAGTATAGGGGCCAAGTAAAGATGAACGGAGGTAGTAATAAAGACGAGATATAAAAGGGATCGGAGGGAGTAACTATCAAGGATAAAATAGAAAGAACAATGTCATTTATGCATTGGTTTTGTGAAATGACATATACTCTCTCTAGTCACTTTTATATGTCACCTTTTGTGATGACACTTGTTTTAAAAAAAAAATAACTTTACTATTTTGCTCTTATTTAATGTACATTAATTATTTTTTAAAATCTTCTAATGGATCAAATATATTTTTTCAAATCTCATTAATTATCAAGGGTAAAATAGGAAGAACAATATCATTTATGCATTAATTTTGTGAAATGACATATATTAAGGACCATCTATTTATAATAAGGATGACATATAAAAGGGACCTGCGGGAGTAACTATCAAGGGTAAAATAGGAAGAACAATGTCATTTATGCATTGATTTTGTCAAATGACATATACTCCCTCTTGTCTCTTTTATATGTCATCTTTTGTGATGACACTTGCATTAAGAAAAAAATGACTTTACTATTATTGTTCTTATTTAATGTACATTAATTATTTTTTTAGTTGTTCTAATTGATCAAATATATTTTTTCAAAGCTCATTAATTATCAAAGGTAAAATAGGAAGAACAATGTCATTTATGCATTAATTTTGTGAAATGACATATACTAAATCCGCCCCATATTATATGGACACTTTTCATTTTACACAATTATTAAGAAATCATTAATACATTAGTAGACTTTACCATTTTACCCTTCATTTATATCAATGTATATTAAATTAAGTTAGAAAAAATCATTAATATACTAATTAATGGTGGGATAAAATGGGAAAAAATAATTAATTCTATCCTAATTTAGTAAGTGTCGTATAATATGGGACAAATATTTATAGAAATATGTCCATATAATATAGGACAGAGAGAGTATCAAGGACCATCTATGTAAGGACAACATATAAAAGTAGGGGTGATAATTGAGCAGGTTGGATTAAATTTGAGTGGATTATAATGAGTCAAGATAATAAACGGGTCAAGACCCAACCCAACCCAAATTCGTATAGGTCAAAATGGGTTGAGTAATGAGTTATAGAGCGGATCAAGATCCAACCCGACCCAACTTTTACTAAGTTTTACTTCATTTGTTCTTTTTCAATATTTTAGTATTTAATTAAATTATATTTTTCTTTATTTTGGCTATATAATACATATCAAATTAAAAAAAAATATTTTGACTAGATCTCTCTCGATTCAATCCGGGTTGAATATTAACCCAATTTTAAATGAGTTGAGATAGATTGAGTTGAGATAGGTTGAGCTAATAAATGGACGGGTTATTAACCCATCCAAACTTATAAGTTATTTTTTACCACAAATTTAAAAGGTATTTTTTTCTTTCTTAAATTTTGAGTCAAATTAAAATAATTCATATGAATTGGAAGGAGGGAGTAGTAAAAAGTATTATAATGTTAATTCAATTATTAAAGTATATTATATTATAATAATATGAGGTAGTAGTGAAAACTCAAGTTCTAAATTCAAACCTTACCATGTCTATTATGATGAAGGTACTTTTTTATTCAAAATTAAATATACTTTTATTTTATTATCATTTCTAACAAAAGGTGGCAATGGGAGATTGGAGAGAAAATTGAGCAAAATTTAACAGAAAAAATGGAGAAGAAATTGGGATAAAAATCAATTCGCTATATATGATTAAAAAAATTATATTGTTATAAATAGTAAATATTTTCTAAATATGAAATAGTTATGTCACTTTCCCTTTTAACATCCTCCCAAATAGGCTTATTCGCAAGGCTTTAGGTGAAAGATTAATGGGCCAATCAAGTAACTAAGTAGCAACCCTTTATGGATGGACTAGGCCCAATAATATTTTCAAACAGATTCCTAAAATATTTTCTTGATTGATCAGTATTCCTCCTCTGTATATAATATATTCATTAAACACTAGTTAATTATGTATTGTAAAATTGGCAATGTAACAGGATCATCATGGCTATGGGACTTTACTATTATGGCCTCAAAGACACAAATGCTACATATGCTACTAAATTCCTCAATCTAATCCCAATTATGACCTTTATCTTCTCAACTGTGTTACGGTATGAAATTAATTTATGTTTTGGGCATGTAATTTCGATCGATCGATCGAGTCTATAATTTGTTTTGATTCTGCATTTCTTTTTACATATGTTGTAGTGTGGAAAAGCTAAGATTGAAGACAAGGATTGGTAAAATAAAACTTTTAGGTGCAATATTGTGCTTGGCTGGAGCATTGACGATTACTCTTTACAAAGGGAAAGTTTTCTATATTGGTCATCTCCACAAACATCAAAATAGTTCCAAGCATCATGGAAAGATGCTTCGTGGGACTATATTTTTGATCTGTAGCTGTATGTCTTATGGTTTTTGGTTCCTCTTACAGGTAAAATTGTATATAGTCGAAATACACGTATATAAGACGAGTAATTTATGATGTTATAAATTGTGTGACAGGTTAAGGTGTCCAAAGTGTTCCCCTACAAATATTCTGCAACGTTTATTATATGCATGATTGCAACGGTCCTAAGTGCGATTATTGGAGTATCTATAGATAGAAGAAAGGCTTCGTGGAAGCTGGGATTCAATTTGCAACTAATTACTATTCTTTACTCCGTAAGAATACTTAGCTACATTATATTAATTGGCCTATCATATGAATTCAGTAACTTACTCAGAAAAAATCTATCAAGTATGTATAAATAAAACTAGATTTTGATACAATTGCTAACTTGGAACTCATAAATTTGTAATCTTGAACCCGTCTGGCGCTCTAATCTTGAATCCGTCTGTATATTGTTGTAGGGCGCTTTGGCAACAGCGGCAACATTCTGCCTCGTATCATGGGCAGTTGCAAAAAGAGGACCAACTTACCCCTCTATGTTCAATCCTCTGGCTTTAATTTTTGTTGCTATCGCGGAAGCTGTCTTCTTTGGTGAAGAAACCAGTATCGGAAGGTAAAAGAAAACGGTCTTTCATGTAATTCAAGTTATGTTCAACTAATTTGCTAGTCAAAATTCAAAACACCTCTAAATTTCTCACAAGTTATTAGTTTCATCTTCCAACTATTGACAATCTTAAGAACACTCTTTTATTTGACTAATTAAACTAAAATAAACCTCCGAACTATCATAAGTATTAAAAACACCCATTAACTTGGCAATAATTTAGGGGTGTATTTCACTATTGTGACAAGATCAGGGATGTATTAGTTGACCTTCCTATAGAAAGAATGAGGAAATTTTAAAAGTATGTATGTACATAGTTCAAGTTTTTGCCCGATTCACCAAGGTATATTTTGGTTGCTAAGCAGAGTGAGCAGCTTCTTTCTTTGCTACTGCTGCCATAGAATCAGCTTTTGGGAATAGAAGGGGAAGGGGAATATGCCAATGAACTTGTTGCAGGAGACAAAGCTGGGGATGGCAAGGTTCTTTATCAATGATGCGGCATTACCGCAGTTGTATGTACTTGCATTTCTTTTCTGCTGTTAGCATGCTTTGATGGCATAGAATCAATAGTTGACACGCACAAAATAGAATAGAAAGAAGGGCTCTTTGAACGACTCCGGTACTATCTCATCCGCTGCCCAAGATATTGCTTTCTTGCTCCTCTCCTTAGAGTCAAGTGGTTTTCCGCTGCTCTCCGAGACAGTTCATTCAGCTAGATTGTGGGTATAGCAGGACTTGAACCTGCGAGGTGTTTTAACACAGAAAATGAAACAAATAATTCGTATCAAGTTCAAAACTTGTAAAAAGCAAAAACTAAATAGTAGTAGCTAAGCTACATTATTTTGTTTATTTGTTACAGCTTGCTTGGCATGTTTCTGATCATAGTGGGATTGTACTCGTTTTTACGGGCAAAAAGCAAGGAGTTCGCACAAATTGGATCACCAAATGCAGTGGATGCTGAAACACCAACACCTGAAAATGAAGTAATAACGCCTCGTACAACCATGGAATTGCCAATTTTAGCACGTGAAAGTGCTAGATTTCAATCAGCAACAGTTGAAGTTGCTGCTCCTATTCAAGAACAAGAAGCAAATAAAGAAGAAAAACAATGCATTTGATATGGTCAGATTTTTTCCTAGGTTGCAGGACCAAAATTTGTGCAGCAACAAAAACATAGTATTAACAGGAACAGAGAGGTCTAAAAAAACATTTAACATTTGGATGATGTTGTAATTTGAAGTGTGCCGTTCAGATTCCAGAGGGACCAATTTTGTCTGTTGGAATATTTGAAGAGACACTAACCCTCAGGTGTTTCTATAAAAACACTAAATTAAAGAAGAAAAATTATTGACTCTATAAAAGTAAACTTGGTTCGGACTTGCGTCCTACAATCTTTTATCAAATCACTCTTATTAAATATAAGTTATTTAAATTTTGAAAATTAATAACAAGGATAAGATAGACACGAAATGATAAATTATTCATTGATTTTATAAACTGAATAAGTATTAGTAATATTCAAAAATAATCTAGAGGACAAGTAAAGATAGACGGGGGAAGTACTCTCTCCATCCCATTTTAGTTGTCATAATTTTCATTTTTAAAGTCAAACTATATAAACTATATAACTAATATTTTAAGATTGTATTTTTTCATCATATGAATATGAGTAATGTTGCAATCAATAATATTTTCCGTATAGTTTATCTAAATTTTTATTTTAAAATACTAAACTAATTTAATCTAATATAGCTTTGAAATTAATCAAATTGACTTTCAAAAAATATAACATGACAATTAAAATGAGACGGAGAGAGTAGTATGCAATCAAACTTTTTTTTACTTAATTTGTTTTAACTTTGTCAAATGACAAGACAATGAAGACGTTTATTGATGAATTAGTTAAATACACATAGTGACTAAAATGTAATCACATATTGAATTCGTAATTTAGGTTGACATTCTTTTTCCATGGTCTTGAAGAATTCATATATACGAACAGTAAACAAAATATCAGTCTCTATCTCTATTATATTTACATTAAATTAATTTCATAGAAAGGACTTTTTAAAGTGGGATATTGACGTAGTCATTAAACTACTTTTGATAAATTAATTATAGAGTCGATTTTGTTGTTGAACTTTGGTCGACAAGAATAGACAATTTGGCTTCTGATGTGCTTATAAAATGGAAAGGTTAAGGTCAAAACTCACAAAAGAGTTTAGGTGTTGCCAAGTGGATTTTGTTAGTGATCCTGTTTGTATGTCAATCTTATCTATCTAAAATTGATGTTAAGATAAACCTTGCTAAATTGATTCAGTGAACACGGTATGAGTTGGGACAAATTAGTCATATCTAGTTGTCTTCGACTGGACCCATAAGACGAGTTCGTCGGTGCGTCTAATTAACGCTACGGTTTGTTTTCTTAGTCATCTCTCGTGTTAAATACTCAAAACACAAAACATCTTTTAACTTCGGATTGATTCATGACATGTTCAATTTGACTCATTCAATCTCAATAATTCTAACATATTATTATTTATTTTTTTATAACTATATTTTGAATTTCAACTCAAAAAAATATGAATAAAAAGTTACAAATTGATAGAAAATATAAAATAGATAGAAAACATATATTACATTAATGCAAATAAAGAACCTTAGAACAGGTTGAAATTGGAGATTAAATTGGGCTTACTTGAAGATTCTTTAGACATAGATTAAGACTTGAATGAGTTGAGATTGAACACAATTAAAATTATCTTGAACTCAACCCTTAAAATTTTGGATGAATTATCTATATTTGAGCTCATTTTGACACTCTTAATTATGAATTTATATGATATACATCTTTGTATATAATTACACTTTCTGACTAGCTAGTAAAATAAATTCAATAATCCTATAAATTAAATATTTATTTAAATTCTTCACTCTTATATAACACTTTAATTATTTCAATCTCAACAAATTTTTAATTTTTTTTGAAAATTCAGTATATATTATCTGCATCATCTAAATATTTATAACCATCAAACTATTTTTTAGATGTATACATAAAATAGTAAACTGACTCAGAGAAAAAACAAAGTCATGAAGCCGAATGCCCGAACCCCAAATTGCGCCGAAATAATAATTCAGTTCCAGTACTGAAAGACGTGACTTCAGGAGTGGATTTCAGAAGGAAAGACTTCGTTTACTTCCTGCAAAATAATCCTATAAATTAAATATTTATTTAAATTCTTCACTCTTATATAACACTTTAATTATTTCAATCTCAACAAAT
>JBCEWC010010163.1:0-17947 GCA_038996855.1 Solanum aculeatissimum | reverse complement strand
CAAGAGTAATTTCACAATGAAGTAACCTAAAGTCTACAGCGAACACCAAACGTCAAGAGAGTTTTGTGAAATCAAGAGAACCCATAACTAAGTAAAATGTAAAAATTCATAATTGAAAGATTTGGGGTCTTGGACTTCATGGATGGAAAAACCCACGAATTTAAAACCCACATACCTCATAGCCAAGCAATGGAATTAGATGGAGATACAAGAATCTAGTATTTTCCCCAATGTTTCTTCAAATCTTCAACAATGGTGATCAAGACACTTAAGAGGATTTGAAGAAGTTTAAGAGTGTTTTTAAGGAAGATGTACGGTTAATAATATGTTCTTAAGGTTTTTGGGACCTTAGGGGACTTAAAAGATGCTTAGGAATTAATTAAATCACAAAACTACCCTCAATAAAATGGACTTTAAACTGGACGGTAGTGCTTCACGGCTTTTAAAGTTCCCATGAAACACCACACTGGCCGTGAAGGCCATCCGTGAGCCAACACTGGGCTTTTTTCTCGGCTCGAACTTTTGGGGGACTTTCTGGACCACTTGACGAGCACTTTGACAGACCGTTTGGAGGTTGACTGGCTGTCTCATGGTCCTGTGAGCCTTACCTTAGCTTCCTAATCCAACCATGTCCTGGGAAAGCCATTTTCCCACGTGACGGGACAGTTCACGGCTCGTGAAAGGGCTCACAGACCGTGAGCTTGTCCATGGCCCATAACTTGTCTCATGGGGTTTTCCTGGCCACCCCTATCTCACTGGAACACCCCACAACACCCTTCATGGATCATGACAATGTTTCACAGACCGTGGGCCTTTCTTTAGCCACTTTTCAGAGCCTATCACCAATGTCTTCCGAATTTCAGGCAGTCCCAGTGTTTAGGCCATACCTTCCTTATCCGAACTCCGAATCAAGTTAAACCAGTTGCGTTGAGAAGATATCTCAAAGTGATTCAATTGGATTCATAGTATCCCACAAGGCTCATACCACATCAAAAGTTACGTTCTTTCAAAGTACACTGCCCAAACGACTTCTCTAGGCCACTGACTGACCCATTTTGCATTCGGCCACTTAAACTCAACCCATGGACACCTAAACTCAAACATGACCAGTAGTACATCATATAAGACCAACCATAAGGAGTTTTAAAAAAAAATTGGGTTGTTACAAGGCCTCCCTCATACTTCTGGGGGTTTTGATAGTATTCGGTATTGGCTAAATATGCACATTTTCTCCCTGTTCTTTCTACCTTTAATATCGAGAAATTGGCTCATATTTATATTCAAGAGATAGTTTGGTCGCATGGGAACCAGTATCTATCATATCTGATCGAGTGTCACAGTTTACCTTCAGCTTTTAGAGGGTTTTTCAGCGGAGTTGGGCACCCAGGTTGATCTGAGCACTAAATTTTATCCCCAGACCGATGGCTAGTCTGAGTGCATTATAAAGGTTCTGGAGGATATGCTACGAGCCTATGTGTTAGAGTTTGGGGGTTAGCGGGACCAATTTTTGCCACTAGCCGAGTTTGCCTATAATAACAACTATCATACCAGTACTCATATGGCTCTATTTAAGGAACTGTATGGTTGATGATGTTGTACTCCTATTGGGTGGTTTGAACCTACAGAGCTAGGTCCATACAGTACAGATTTGTTACAAGATACCTTATCTAGGGTCTGACTTATCCAGCATAGACTGAGGGAAGCTTAAAGTAGGCACTATTGTTGAACTGACCGCAGACACTAATTCTTACACTTTGAGATTGGACACATAGTGTTTCTGAGGGTATCGGCCCTGAAAGGGCTCATGTGGTTTGCTAGATAGGGTAAGCTTATCCCCTGATATATTGGGCCTTCTGAGATTTTGAGACGAGTCCGGCCAGTTGCATATGAGATTGCCCTACCTCTAGCTTATTCTGTTGTACATCCCATCTTTCATGTATCGATGTTGTGCCCGTATATTCCAGGTGAGTCATATGTGCTTCAGTATGGTTCAGCTGAGCGGAATGATCATCTTACATTTGTTGAGGAGCTATGGTTATTCTAGCCAGGGATACGAGGCAGTTGCATTCTAGGGTCATACCGATGGTTAGGGTTCAGTGGCATCATCGTCCAGTCAAGAAGACTACCTGGGAGTTGGAGGCAGATATGAGGGAGTAGTACCCCGACCTATTTGAATCATTAGGTATGCCTTTATCTTTACTTTTGCGGATGAAAGCTCCATTAGTGGGGGATGTTATAATGACCCTCAAGGTCATTTCTATGATTCCGTGACTATTTTACTAATTTTGAGCATTGCATAGCCACCTAGGGCTATTTTTTATTTGTTGGGACTGTTGGTACAATTATTCGATGAGTTATTTGTGATTTGTGTGGGTTTATGAGCTAAATGGAAAGTTATAACTTTAAAAATAAGGTTACTAGTAAAGTCTTAGAAAATTACCTTAGAATGAAATTCTGACGATTCCATTAGTTTTGAAACGGCCAAATTAGGTTATAAGCGTTGTTAGCCAGAGGTTTCAGGGTTGTGATGTGAGTTTAAATCATAAATTGCATAATTAGTTCAACTAGAGGTTAAAAAGTGATTTTTTGTAAAAACCTAGGTAAACATGCTCTAAGTAGAATTCTGATGGTGTGGTCAGCTCTGAAATATCGAAGATAGTCTAGAATGACATTTTACCGGATGGTGGGGACTTTCGGATGTATTTTAGCCCCCTCAGTTCTTTTAGCTGAAATTAGCTAGAAAGGTATGGGACACTCACTTTATTGTAGGAAGATATGTTGGAAATTCCGACCACACCTTTGGATCCAAAAATTTGAAAACCATATGGTTACATATTTTATTTGCATAAAATGGAGATCAGGTGTGCCCGGAATGCTCCGAAGTTATTTTTGAGGGAAGTTGATTCCACAACAGAAGGCCACCCTCTCCATGCACGAAGGCATGCCCGCATGCACGGTATGGTTCAGGCACGCGCGGCTATGCCATGTCCACTCGAGGCATGGCATGGCGGTGGCCAGCCTTAAAAGGCCAGCCACGCGAGGAAAAAAGCCAATTTTCAAATTAGCGCAACTTTTGATTTGTAACTCCATATTTAGCGATTCAGAAGGCTATATTGTACGGAGTTTTGTAAGGATCACCATGAGAGTGTCGTATTTCAGTTTTGGCATGAATTAAGAGGTTAAATTTCTGTTTTTAGTTGATTATGTATCATAAATTGGTGAAAATTTTATATTGCGATATCTCTGTCATTTCTCTTCAGAATTAAGCGAAATTTGTGTCTAAATTGTTATATTTTCCAATAGGAACGTTGTGGTATATTTGGATCCTGTATTTTTTCAGAATTTGACTGAGATGTTTTGTATATAAATAATTTACCGGTAAGAAATGTAACCTGATTTTTGAGTTGTTTCACCTTGTTCTAGGATCTGTTTGGAGCTCAATTTCTGGATATAAACTTAGGGTGGCGTAAAGATCATTTTACGGGAGTTGGTTTAGTATTTTGAGCATGGCCCCTATTTTTCCCGTTTTAGTTGTAACTTACATATTTTCCAATGATTCTTAAGATTTTACATTCAAATCAACTGTATTGACCTTGTGATTCATGTTTTGATAGCTTAGCAACATTTGGAGGAGATTAGAAAAGGGAAAAGCTTGAGTAGACTGATTCTGAGTGCCAGGAACTGACTTCCAGGTAGGCTATGCTTCTTTATCCCTTAGACTGAGTTGAAATGGGTGTTGTGATTGTATATAGACTAAACTTACTAACATGGACGTGGTGTATATAATGGTATGAGATGTATATGTTGTATATGATGATTTGAAATGTTGGTTACTATATTAAGTATGATATTAGTAGTAGCTATTATTTTAGTTGAGTTCTGGTACTGTTAAACTACAGGAAGGCCTGAGAAAGGCTAGATATGGGCTAAGGCAATGACAGGTATGTATACTTGACTTGACTCTTGTCTAGATACGTGTGCAGCCTAATGCTACGGATACATGTTAGCCTGTGAGGCTGGTTGTTGATTAAATGTTGTACTATGGATTTGTTCTGATGGTTCTGGATACCTATGATACAGTTGTGGTTGTTCACGTTTATCCTGGGTACTTGTAGGTGCCTAGTCGTGATATGCTTATCTCCGGTTAGACATGATTCCATACTATTTATGTGACATATATGTGTACATATGCAACTGTTAGTCATTGTAGACTTGCTAAACTTACTTAATACTAGGAAAACATGTTATGTTCAAGAAATATTGAAGTTGTTCTTCCGATTGGGAATTATGACTCTTGACATAAGATACGATATTGTTGAACCTACGGTAGGTTTGAAATGGGGATGTGATTCTATTGGGAAGATCTTTACCATATTCTGCGGGATTCACTAGGTTGTCTAGTATGAGGAAATTATTTGTATCATCAGTTTTTTAGTCTACCATATTGTTAAGGGGGTTGATCCTATTACTAGTGGGCTGGCATATAGTTGTGTCACGACATGAGAGTAGGGCCTGGATGTGACATGGCGAAGGAGAACCCAAAAGTCCTAGATCAAGCTATCATAGCATCATCACACACATCATCGATTCAGAAGCGCGTATAATAAGCAATTAGCACGTAAGTCTAGGGGATTCTGGGGCTTTAGACTGAAGCTATAGGGAGGTTGTCGGGAATGGGATAAGCATGAATCACATAGCACATACCAATTACGTTCTAAAGGGCGAGTAAGTATGACTCAAGCTATGGGGCAAGCAGGGTTAGGGACTTTCCACATAACCACATTCCCAATCATAACGTATCATAATAGCATAAGCGGAAACAGAAACATAACATAAGATACCATCACTTAACATAGATAACCATATCATTACAAGTGTCACATAGTATAACGTGCAATAGAGTTCGATATGTCCAACAATGCCTCTACATAAGATAAGATGGGGCCTTGACATATTCCGGGCTCACCCTCAAGTCATGAAGTAAAAGAACATAAAGTAGAGGCAAAGGTAGATGAAAGTGGGTGTTGCCCTTGGAGTATAGGTCTCACCACAAGTAATATCTTCAAGAATCTCAATTAGCCGTCTAGCGGGGGATGAAAGTCACCTCCGGTCGTTACATGGTTAGAGCATGTCGACAAAGAGTATGGGTTAGCATATATTAATGCACCAAGTATGCGGGTATGCAATGCATATGAACATGAGCCTACAACCAAATTAGATGACAAGGGAACATACATAGAAGGAGAATATAGGAAAGGATAGTATATCAATATGCCATGAAACCCATGATGCATGAAATGCCATAATGCTTATAGTATAGGGGATGTGACCATAACCAACATCGAAACTCATGTGAGCTACAATATGAACTTGCCCGATGAGGCCCCCCATCGGATGAGAGAAGATTACTTGCCAAAGGTAACTTACACCACACCTTATGACCCGATCATTTCGGTGTGATGGCCACCTTCCTTTTGACCTGTTCATTTCGGAAAGATTTCCATAACATATCATATCATATCATAGCATACCTTATGGGTCCACCCATTTCGGTTGCATAAACTATGTTGGCACATAGTTGAGAGAAAGGAGTGGGACCCTTGGGGATATCCCACTTACTACTCCAATCCCATTCGGTGCTGAGTCAACATCCCACAAGAATACATATATATATATACATACCTTTAAAATAGAATGGAAACACTTGGCATCATACCATGCATAATTAGGCTTAAAGGCCAAATCACTTGATTCAAATTCATTCATACATGACTAAAAGTCAAGAACATTTGATAATCATACTTCATTGGGCTAAAAAGCCAAATACGTTTCCATGTCAAACTTCATGCAAAGGAATAGCTCCATACTTTTCAAATCATATCATATTGATGTAAACACACATAGTTTCTCAAAGAGCCAAATAATAGACATTATGTGATCACATTCTTGTCATAACCCATACTTATTCAAAATCATAGTCATAAACATATTTGGGACTTATATCCTTCATGAAAATCCATGTTCATGCATGAAAATGCCATGATTGATGATGAGAATTGCATGGGTACTAGAATTCATAATTTAAATCCAAATTAAGAAGAATCCATAAGCAATTCAATGTTAAATCAACAATTGAATCTCAATTTAGCACTACCCATACAAGGATTAAAGAGTAAGGGGACATGCATACTTGTACCTTTCTTAAATCAAGGGAATTCATCGATTAGGGGATTAGTTCATCTTGAAATGATTAAATAAGAGCAACCCACACTCCAATTTCACTAAATCATGCTTAACTTAAAAGACCCATTTCAAGAAAAATCATAATTCATCAAAATTTGAGAAAACGATTTTGGGTCTTCATGGTTGAAAGAGA
This sequence comes from Solanum aculeatissimum, assembly GCA_038996855.1. Taxonomy (NCBI): domain Eukaryota; kingdom Viridiplantae; phylum Streptophyta; class Magnoliopsida; order Solanales; family Solanaceae; genus Solanum; species Solanum aculeatissimum. Next base: position 11,571 of record JBCEWC010010163.1, on the reverse strand, counting down.
AACCATGAATCAATCTCATATACCTTGAATTTACAAAAAGATTGAGAAGATTCTGATGAAGCCCTGAGTTTTCCCCAACTTCAAGCTTGGTCTCCAATGGAAGATAAGAGAAAATTGAGGGAATTTGGGAGAGGAATTGAGAACTTTAATGAATTAAAATTAATTAGGGTTCAATTTAGGGGTTTTAGGAGAGTATAGAAAGGCAAAATAGAGAAGATAACTGAAACAGTCACTGACGGAAGCACCTACACGGTCTGTGTAGTGGCTCACGGACCGTGAACTCTACCATGTGGCTTGACTTGGTTCATGCCTTGCCTTGAAATCTTGGAAGACTTTCTGGACCACTCCACGACAGGACACGATCTGTAAAGCTGCACACGGACCTTACATTGGTCCGTGGAGCCTCACTTGGTCAAAAGTCCTGGACCTGGGGTCTTGGCAGTCTCTGGACCACTCCACGATAGACCTTCATGGACCGTGAAGAATCACACGGACCGTGAGGCATCACACAGACCATGAGGCATCACACGGACCGTGAGGCATCACACGGACCGTGAGGCATCACACGGATAGTGAGGTGGTCCGTGGAGCCTTACTTGGTTTCGTGCCTCGGTCCATCTCCTATCCCACTCTCTGGATCAACCGATGGATGGGCTCACGGGTCGTGAACCCCCACATGGTCCGGGGTCCATCTGTTTGGCCCTGCCTTAGAAAACTTTGGCCCTCCCTTTCCAGAAAACTTTTGGCCACAGACAGTCCCATCAAAATGACCATAACTTCCACATACGAACTCCAATTAAAGTGAAACCAATTTCGTTGCAAAGATAACTAAGAGAAATTTGATTTGATATGTTGTGGTCCATACAGTACATTTTGTACCAAGAGATATGTCCATTTAAAGTCAGTCCTCCTACACGGTTCCATACAGAACTCCACCAACACGATTCTTTTGAATACGACCACTTAAACAAAATCCATGATCCTCACTATCCAACCATAACAAGTTAAAAATGGTCCTTGTCCCACCAATACAAAGTTCAAAAATTTTTGGGTCGTTACATCATCTCCCCCTTGGGAACATTCGTCCTCGAATGAGCTAGACCATGACTTAAGGAAGTCAATCAAGCAAGAAACATTTTCCTCATAACTTATAACGGATCATGCATCATTTTCAAAGCTATTTAAAACTCATGTCAAAACATCATTTGAATCATTTTCATGCTCATATATGCATGCAATGTCATGAAACTCAAGAATTTAAAAAATTAAGACCATTCGAAAGGATAGAACCTAGTACCTTAGGCTTGAGTAGATTGGAAACGATAGCAGTATCGCTCCATCATGTCCAACTCTGCTTCCTATGTAGCACTCTCGACACATTGGTTCCTCCAAAGCACCTTAACCGAAGCCACCTCTTTGTTGCAAAGCCGTTTTATCTGTCTATCCAAAATTTTGACTGGTACCTCTTCATAAGTCAAATTCTCCTCAACCATCACACCCTCCAAAGGTGTAATTGTCATAGGGTCACCAACCAACTTCCTCAACATCGAAACATGGAACACCAGATGAGTAGAGCTCATCTCCGAAGGTAAATCCAACCTATAAGCCACATTTCCAACCCACTCAACAACCTCATATGGTCCGACGTACCGAGGGTTCAACTTTCCCCTTTTGCCAAAACACATGATGCCTTTCATAGGAAATACCTTCACATACCCAATCACCTACATGGAATTCGAGATCCCTCTTCCTAACATACAAATAGGACTTTTGGCGACTTTTAGTCATCCTCAATCTCTCCCTAATCAACTTTACTTTTTCTATGGCCTCAACCACCAAGTCCGGGCCTAACAATGCCGCCTCACCTACCTTAAACCAACCCATCAGGGATCTACACCTCCTACCATATAAAGCTTCGAACGGGGCCATACTAATGCTAGCATGGAAACTATTATTATAGGCAAACTCAATAAGCGGTAGATCATCATCCCAATTTCCCTTGAACTCCAATACACAAGCCCTCAACATGTCCTCCACGGTTTGAATTGTTCTCTCGGCTTGTCCATTTGTTTGGGGATGGAAGGCGATGCTCAATTTGATCTTAGTACAAGTCCTTGTTGAAATGACCTCCAAAAGTGAGAAGTAAATTAAGTGTCACGATCCGATATGATGGACCTCGGTACACCACGCAACCTCTCCAATTCCCGAATGTATAATTTAGCATAATCCTAGCACTATAATTAGTCTTGACAGGTAAGAAATGAGCTGACTTAGCCATTCGGTCAACAACAACCCATGTCGAGTCAAATTATTTTCGAGTACGGGGCAACCCAACCACAAAATTCATATTCACATCTTCCTACTTCCAAGTAGGAATATCGATATCTTGGGCTAAAACGCTGGGCCTTGTATGCTCAACTTTCACCTATTGGCAATTTGGACATTTCCACACGAATTTGGATAGTCTTTCTTCATCCCATGCCACCAATATGACTCCCTCAAATCTCAATACAACTAAGTGGATCCCGGATGAATAGAATATTGGGAATTATGAGCTTCACTCATGATAACCTCCTTTAGGCCGTCAACATCCGAAACACAAAATCAACTTGGTACCGTAGCACACCATCTGCTCCTTGGGAGAAAATCTCAATCTTTCCTTCGACAATCAATTTCTTTTACTCCACCAAGGAAGGATCTAAGCCTTGCTATGCCTTAACATCAATCATCACCGAAGACTTGGATCCGCCTTGAATAAAAATACCACCATTACGTATACATATTGTGCCTTTAAAATGGAATGGAAACACTTGACATCATACCATGCATAATTACTCTTACAGGCCAAATCACTTGCTTCAAATTCATGCATACATAACTAAAAGTCAAGCACATTTCATAATCATACTTCATTGGGCTAAAAGGCCAAATAGGTTTTCATGTCAAACTTCATGCATAGAAGTAGCTCCATACTTGTCAAATCATATCATATTGGTGTAAACACCCATAGTTGCTCAAAGAGCCAAATCATAGACATTATGTTATCACATTCTTTTCATAAGCCATACTTGTTCAAAATCATAGTCATAAACATATTTGGGACTTAGCCCACATCATATCCTTCATCAAAATCCATGTTCATTCATGCAAATGCCATGATTGATGATGAGAATTGCATGGGTACTAGAATTCATAATTTAAATCCAAATTAAGAAGAATCCATAAGCAATTCAATGTTAAATCAACAATTGAATCTCAATTTAGCACTACCCATACAAGGATTAAAGAGTAAGGGGACATGCATACTTGTACCTTTCTTAAATCAAGGGAATTCATCGATTAGGGGATTAGTTCATCTTGAAATGATTAAATAAGAGCAACCCACACTCCAATTTCACTAAATCATGCTTAACTTAAAAGACCCATTTCAAGAAAAATCATAATTCATCAAAATTTGAGAAAAAGGTTTTGGGTCTTCATGGTTGAAAGAAAAACCATGAATCAATCCCATATACCTTGAATTTAACAAAAAGATTGAGAAGATTCTGATGAAGCCTTGAGTTTTCCCTAATTTAAAGCTTGGTCTCCAATGGAAGATGAGAGAAAATTGAGGGAATTTGGGAGAGGAATTGAGAGCTTTGATGAATTAAAATGAATTAGGGTTCAATTTAGGGGTTTTAGGAGAGTTTAGAAAGGCTAAAATGGCCCTAGGGATAATTAAAATTACCATTTAACCACTAATAAAACAGAAAAGATGATTGAAATAGTGATTGACAGAAGCACCCACATGGTCTGTGTAGTGGCTCACGGACCGTGAACCCTACCGTGTGGATTGACTTGGTTCATGTCTTGGATTGAAATCTTCGAAGACTTTTTGGACCACTCCATGACAGGACTCACAGACTGTGAAGCTGCACATGGACCATACACTGGTCCGTGGAGCCTCACTTGGTCTGAAATCCTGGCCCTGGGGTCTAGGCAGTCTCTGGACCACACCATGACAGACCCTCACGGACCGTGAGGCGTCACATAGACCATGAGGTGATCCGTGAAGCCTTACTTGATTCCGAGCCTTGGTCCATCTCCTAGGCCACTCTCTGGATCAACCCATGGATGGGCTCATGGGTTGTGAACCCCCACACGGTATGTGGTCCATCTGTATGGCCCTGCCTTAGCCAACTATGGCCCTCCCTTTCCAGAACACTTTTGACCACAGACAGCCCCACCAAAATGGTTATAACTTCCACATACAAACTCCAATTCAAGTGAAACCAATTTCGTTGTGAAGATAACTCAGTGATCTTCGAAGAGATATGTAGTGGACCACACAGTTCATATTGTACCAAGATATATGGACATTGAAATTCAGTCCTCCCACATGGTTCCATACAAAACTCCACCAACACGATTCTTTTGAATATGACCACTTAAACAAAATCCATGATCGTCACTAACCAACCATAAAAAGTTCAAAATGGGCCTTGACCCACCAATATGAAGTTCAAAATTTTTTGTGTTGTTACAAGTTTCCTTGGTGAGTTATCTTTGTTACCAACTAGGTTGTGGTATGATTTTGGATAGGTAACACACTTCTGATTAGTTGTTCTCATTGGGACTTAGCTTAGGCTTAAGCTAAGGTTACCCTTGGGTTACTACACATGGAGCCACAGAGTTACATATACATTGAGGGCCTTGGGAGGTTTATAGGGTCGGGTTTTATGGCCTGATATGGTATACATTATAGTGTCAGGTGTCATGACTTGACACGACACACATTCTAGGATCAGGTGACCATTTCATCATGATTAGGGGGGTTCTTTCTACTGCAGGTGATTCATCCTACCATATATATTTAGGAACTAGGTTTGGGTGTCACAACCTTACATGATATGATACTTTGGATTAGGTGACCATTCTTTCATAGAGGTTACATTATTATTGTGTAAGTTTTACCAGAGCACCATTTGATACCTTGATTATACATTGGTGTACCCTCTGAGCTTATGGGCGTTTAGAGGGCATACAGACATAGATATTAAAGCCTTACACCGACGTGCAACTCAACACTTTGACTATGTGATACTGAGGGTATGGTTTTAGTTGTGATTCTATCGGTTGGTTTATGATATGCTACTTGATTTATGTCATTGGGATACAATGATGTCACTGATATAATTACTATTGGCCCAAGTTTAGATTTTTCTAGTTTTACTGCAGTTTCCTACACTTAAGCATTCTATATGTACAGTATTTCACTCAGTCAATTGATAATGCATACTGTGTACCTTTTACTGATACTTACCCTTACATTTTATCATCTTCCCATGGTGTAGGTCTAGTTACTGGTCGTGGTCATTGAATTGGGGGTTTGTGGATGATTTATGAGACCTTGGGTGAGCATCAGCAGCTCTAGACATTCTATATTCTCCTTCTATGTTTTGTGGTCGACTTTTATATCCAGATATTAGCCCTATACATCATAGTTTGAATTGTATATTTCGGAGTTCCTCTTGGTTATGTATATTACTATTATATATATATATATATATATATATGAGTGTGTGTTTGAGTCTATAGTATCTTTGTACAGATGACTTCTAGGTTCTGGGTATATTATGTTTGGCTTATCTGTATATTACTAGTATTGTTGTGTTTAGTGATTCAGGACAGCTTTATGGTATGGGTTGGCTGGCCAATAAGTGGGATCTAACAATCATCATCATAAACTGAAAATTGGGTCATGACAGATTTCCAATGGATGAGGGTTCAATTATAACTTTATGAAAGTTATGAAGTTATGAATCCCTCTTATGAATGTTAAAGATAGTGATAAGGAAAATTCTCACCAAAAGATTGATCCCCTTGTGATAAGGACAATTCTCACATGATGGGTCTTAAGTTTAATGAGCTACTCTTTATAAGATGATGTTATTTACAAGTTTATGAATGACTATGATTATGCATATGATTTCAAATGTATTTTGTGGGAATGACTTAGTACTTAATGGAGCATTGAGGTGGGGTTCGATAAAGGAACCCTAGTAGCAACTCTTTGTCTCATTAACTATGTGCCACCATAGCAGACCTTGTAGGCTAGGCTAGTGAATTCACGTAGGTCATTTTATTCACCAAAGATGCATGTGCAAGTTTATGGAGTTCTACCTTATCAAGTAGAATGCCATTTTCCAAATGGAAGGAGTCCACCTCCACATGACTAGTTCAGTTCGTGAAGACATTGTGTTGTGGTAAGTCCTCTAGTTCGAGGTAAATACCCATTTCTATCTATCTTTCTATGTTGAGACATAATTACTTACTTCTTACTTTGAGGGTCAGCCCGGGACATGTCTTGACCCCCGTCCTACTCATGATTAGAGGTGTTGTTGGATAATTATGCTATGTACACACTATGTGATGTCTAAGCTTCTATTGGAGACTTACCCCTTAGTCCCTATCCTTTGTATGTTGATGCTTATGATGTTGATCATGAGATGGTGCATCTCCCTAAGTCCTTCTTTCCCAATAGAGTGCATACCATGAATTTCTTTCCCTTAGTATTGTTTGATGAGATTGAATAAGGGAAAGTCCCTTACCTATTTCCACATAGCTTGCATCCTAAGTCCTGAATCCTCTTAGTTTGACTATTTGATATTTTCATTACATTCCACAACCAAGGATGTGCTTAAGATATGTTATGAGGCTTGTTTGGGTACCCTTGGGTTCCCATTCACTATGTCGCACCTAGGTCCTAAGCTCGGATCGTGACAACTAGTATGCGGGTATGCAATACAATGAAGTATAAAACATAAGCTAGTGAACAATATGATCATTTAAAACATTTCTCAATCCATGGAACATAATATAAGGCATGTTGAAAGTAAAAAACATACATTTAGCTGGTTTCATGATAAAACACTTAAACTTAGAATAATAAGGAAAGTAGGTCATTAAGCATTAGTATAATTGTAATACCTTTAGGAAGATAATGCATTACTTTTTAAGGGAAGGACCATTTTATCACGAATGAGACATTAGTGAACATGATAAAGAACATCATGCATACTAGAGGATAATGTCATATACCTTTATGAGAAATAACATTAGTAATAACAAGTTACCACAAACATATGTAAGGAAATCATTTAAATTTGTAAAACAATGTGTTATATGAACTTTAAAAACACCTACCATAGTAGTGAATATATTTGGACATAATAAGAAGGAACCATCACAAGAGGACACCGTAGGGGACATGAGGAGGACATGAACATAAGTGAGAGCAATCTTTAACCAAAATAAACTATGTGAGATAAATAATAGAATCCTGATGTTTCCCGTAAGGGGGAAGTCACTTGCCAAGGTGACTTCCTTAGTCGCCTAAGTGGATCCCCTAAAGTTAGCTGGTAAGCAAACCTTTATTAATGGGTGGTATAGAAATCAACCTCTACTAGCGGTGACCCCTATTCCCTACGGTGGCACCTAGTTATGGGATGTTGAGATTCTACCAACAGTCTTTTTCCCTAGCTATGGAGAGTATCTACATTTATCCTTAACTCCACTCAATGCTAAGTGTTACTCTCAAGGAATAATCATAAACATGAATCATAGAATCATCTAGTATGGAGAGGCATTCTACTAACCCATCCCATAAGCATTAGAAACATTAATCATCATCATAAGGATAGCTCCAAAGTCTTGTCTATGCCTCTACTGATGGCCTATCATCATCTCATAATCATCGTTAGGTGGGGACTCACATTTCAATCATTCATTCATTCTTGACTTCGATAAGTCTAGTCCCATGAAACATATAAACATGAGTATACTCATGACATTCATAAGCTTGTATACCATAACATCATAAAGAAGGATTTACAATAATGCATAGTTTTTATAGGATTTCAATGAGTTTCATAACATACTTAATAGACCTCATCATTCATAATATTTATGAACTTGCATACATATAGTAAAACATTTCAATCATACATGAAATACTTCATCATATAATCTTAGCTCCCAAAACATAGTGGTTCATGCATGAAGACTTAAAATTATGAAATTCAAGGGTAACATACATGATTAGGGTAAAACATAATCACTTCAAATCATTTCAAAACAACCCACCATAACCATTGAGAAACCCTAGTTAGAATATCATGAAAATCATCTCATAAATCATAATTTAAACAACCCATTATGAGATCCATCTATTCATGTAAATAGATAATAATACATACTCATTTGAACATACTATTCATGATTTAGAACATAATATAGCATTTGTGTAATGATTTGACAAGTCTCATTTAAGAAATCATCAACCCAATGTAGTATTGAAAAGGTTTCATAAATACCAACTCATTTTATGCATTATAAACCAATAAATAGTAATTTCTAACATGAATCATGCATATAATTAGGAATAGAAAGTACCCATAATAAAATAAACTTTGAAATTAAACATTAGGTTGAAAGGGTTTTGGACTCCATGGGTGAAAGGGCCCATGAATAAAGAAACTCACATATCTCAGAGAAAAAATAGAGAAGAAAGTTGAGGAAAATTTTGGATTTGATGAAAAGCTTGAAAGAAATTGAAGCCTGTTCTTCAATAGAGGATTTGGATCTTCTTCCTTTAGAGAAAAAATTAGAATGACTGAAGGGGGTGGTTATGGATATGAAAATAGGCTTAGGAAAGTGTATTTAGACTAAATAGGTTGAAAACCCCCTTTGGGAATATAAAAATATAATCAAGAGACAAAAAATGACATTTTAATAAGTTTTGGGGGCTAAATCAGTAGTCCAGGGGTCCCATTACCTAACCATTTGGCGTAGGACCTTTGGGTCACCCTTTTTGATAGATTTTGAAGCTTTTTGGGACAATTTTCCGGTCAAAATCTATGGATCACATAATTATTCGGCGGATCACCAAATTTGACATATTCGACAAGCTTCAGTAAATAGCTATAATTGTTTACTCCAAACTTGGAATAAGGTGAAATTGGATGCATTAGAAAGATAATTCAAAAACCTATAATTTTGTAGGTAGTGGGTTACCTAATTCATTATTTTCTAAGTGATATAACCATTTAAAGGTGACCCTTATACGAATTCATACCGAAACATAGCCGATTGGAATCCATTGAACTTGGCTCAATGTAAGAGATGCCTTATGACCCCAAACCACATGTGATCCACTTTGAATACCTAATAATTGATACCACCATAATAGAAGTCACTAATTTGATCCCATATGCATACGAGAAATGACTTGTTTCTAAGCTTAAGATCTAGGGAGTACAATATAGACATGTGGAAAATCAAAAAACGATGAGGGCAACTACAAACAAAAGGCTCTAGTAGAGGCAGGTATGTATCATAATATATCTCATACTTCTAACAAGTTAATTGATGTAGAATTATAGAATCAAAAACACAAAAAGGAGGATAAATCCATTTTGTAAGAGAGCAATGAAATGTCCAACCAGCAAAGAAATCATTAGGAATATCATTAACACAATTCAGGTATTAACTCAATTCTTCCCATAACCCAAGAACCCTCTCACAATGATAAAGTGGTTATTTTAGATGAAGTTGGGGAGAAGGATGGTGGGAATTAGGAGAAACTTCTTAACTTGTAGGATGGGGTACCAAAGGAGGGGTTTTGTCTCACATTCTGCATGAGAACACTATGAATCATCTTAGAGATCACTATAAAGCCCCTGCTACCCCTTTGCACCAGTAGCACTACAATTCTATTCAGCAAGCTCCTCTTGACAATGTCAATAATATTGATCAGCATATTCTTAAAGGAGTATGGCCAAAGATAAGGGTTTAGTTTCTAGCACCAGTAAACAGTGTTCTAATGCCAGGAAGAATAAGTTGAGCAAAACAAGAGATGTAATAAAGAATAAAAAGGAACAATTGTTAATTTAAGAGGAAAAAACTCTGGGGGTTTCTGAGAATGAACAATATGGGGTGAACATCTCACCCCTAAAGATTCAGAACACCACCAATCAACTAGATAATCCTCCTGATAATCTTACTCCTAGTGTCCGCCCTAAAACTATTTTATCAAAGTTGCCTATTAATGATGAATATGTTGTGATTCACTCTTTTAAGAGGAATATAGACAGGAGAATGATGAGGTATGTGAGCACCGCATCAAAGCTTTTAGCTCTAATGACCTTGAGGAAGAACTGCAACAAGTCACTAACAACCAAGGTTTATCTCTAAGTGATTTTTACAAAACTAGGTTTTCTACAAAACCTGGCAATATTATTATTATGCACCAGTAAGCCGACCTTATAACAGGTTGTATCAGCCTAAAAAGTCTTAATTATTAATACAATCATTGAATGTAAGGGGTGTTAATACCTAAAGTGTACTGGAAAGGCTCAAAAAGCTCAAAATTATTCATCAAGTGTCTTTTATTACCATCTTGGAACCTTTTTTTAATAGCTCTCATCTTCAAAGATCCAAAATATACCTCAACATGGACCATGCTATCCATAATCCTAATGGTAAAATATGGATTCTCTGGAATAAGGATATGGATTGCCAAGTCCTTGATATGTTAACTCAACCATGTTCTGGTTCCACAAACATTTATGGTCACATATGTTTATGCTAAATGCAAAGATAGCCTTAGAAGACCTCTATGGGACAAGATGTTATCTCAGGCAAAAACTATCTCCCCTTGGTGCACTGTTGGGACTTTAATATGGTCTCTTCTCTAAAATAAAAATTAGGGGGGGATCCCTTATAACATGAATAAAAGTTTTGAATTTATTAGAGTTATTGAGGCTTGTATCCTCATGGACCCTCGTTTTGTGGGAAGAAATACACTTGGTCCAACCTAAGAGGTATCCTTTTCAGAATCTGAAGAAACTGGACAGAGCTATGGTGAATGATAAATGGATAGATCTTATACCCCATACTACCATCACCCATCTGCCTTTTGTGGGTTCTGACCATTATCCTCTTCACATGGAGTTGATGAAGCAAAATCACAATGTTGTGAAGTATTTTAATTTTCTTAATTGTTTTACTGAGCACCCTTCCTTCATGCAAACAGTGAACACTTGTTGGAGTTGGAGCACAAACAAATCTAGTAATCCAATGCATAATTTTCAGCTTAAGAAAAAAGATTGACAGCAACCCTTAGTAGCTGGTCTAGGAGTGAATTTGGAGACATTTATGCTCAAGTTAAGGAGTTTGAAGAGAATGTAAGATTTGCTGAAGAGGACCTTATCAATGAGGAAACTAAAATAATAGGATTAGGTTGTATGTTGTCAATGCTCATTATATCAGATTTCTTAAGATGGAAGAATCCATTGTGAAGTAGAAATCCCAAGTACATTGGTTCAAGGAAGGTGATATGAAATCCAAATATTTCTATGCGGGGATGAAAGAAAGAAGAAGAAGGAGGTTGTACATCGATAATACTGGTGAATGGCCTAACAGTTCACAATATACATAGCATATAGCTCAATACCCACACCAATATTTATAGATCAACAACATAAGGATCAAGCTCATTCATCACAAGTTTCATAAATAGGCACTCACAAG